>JAECUM010004326.1:0-86568 GCA_016617855.1 Megalonaias nervosa | reverse complement strand
GAAATCCTGGCAGCATCCCTGCAGGGGAGATAACTTGACCATTTTATTTGATTTTATTGGTCTCTGGTTATCCCATGGTATTTCTGTTACTTGAACATGATCTTACAGTGTGTCCAGTCAGCATCATCGAAAAAGGCATACAACCGTTGAGAGTTGTTGAAGGACTCACATTGTTACAGATATAAAAGAACGAGAACCATACTATAAATCGGTGAAGATAAAATAGAGTATACATGGTTTGACTGTCCCTGATTGGTTGATAATGAAAGTAAGATTTTAGTAAAAAGACATTGTTTTATTAACATAATTTCTGTCCCTTTACAGACCTGAGTTTGGAAGAGTCATTACTGAAATCAGCACCTGATTCTTTGGTGTAGTATTGAAAGTACACATTTCAAATTTGTGTAGATCCAGAAAATGGTGCAGCTGTTATGGTTTTCTTTTCACAGAAGCTGTCGTCATAGATGTGTCTATACTGATAAAAATTTGATCATGAGCACTCGAAATTTTAAGTTCTTGAATTTAATATCATGGTGTTTGCACAGGTTTACAATGGGAACTGAGTACAGCGAGTCTTGAAATCTTGAGTTTTGTGCAGAAACATGGAATCCAGGCAGAATACATCCAGAAATGTAGAGGTTTTCTATCTTGGATTTAGTCTTCTGATTGCATTTCACATTGATATGCATATTCAAAAACAATTAGTATAGTAGTAGGAAAAGTAAGTGACAAATTTAGATACATATCATAAACATGACAAACAGTATGTAGGACAAGATCATAAGTACAGGCTGGAATGGAGAAGTATAATAACAACAATAATGAGTAGAAGTGTGCCTCTTTTTTGATGTGCAACATTATTTTCTCAGCTTCAGTAAGAAATTACATCAAAGGGAAGACAATAAAGGATGTACAGTTAACTAAACCACATGAATTTAGCTACTCAAATCGATTTTAACCTTCTGGTTATATCTGTTCTGGTCTGTTTCTGTCCATTCTGGTGATTATGTCCACTGAATCAGTATGGTTGGAAAAAGTCTTGGCAGATTTAAAGATTGAAAAATCTTTCGGCAGATTATGATTATACACTGTACTTCTGCCTGAGAGATGTGAATAATTTCAGTTTTTGGTTTGTTGATTCTGGTTGTTGCTCAGTTCAAATGCATCACACTGAAAAACACTGACGCATTCTCATACTTTGTTACAAATATTTATTACAGAACTGATGCACGTCTCCAGATATCAGTGAATATAGCTTGAATAAGTTATAACAGTTTTGTTTGGAACAATGGACATTGTTTGAGAAACTTAAGTGAGCTAAAATGTAAACTTTTTGGCATGTGATGCAATATTGCTCAAGACTTCTCCATCTCATATGCTGACCACGAAAAATCCATTTGTACCAACTGATGATGACTTTTAGGTAACAGTCAGAAAGGCATAATTGACAATATTCAAAGGTCTACAAAAATTACTGGAGTCAAACTTTATAAACTCAAACAGCTGTGGCAAAAGTGATGGACTAGTACCTTTGCTGCTGTTGCCACAGTTGATTGGTTGGTTGATTTAGTTTGGTTTGGTTTTTTGGGGGGAGGGGTTAACAGTATATTAGGTGGAGGAATAACCCCAAAAGACCACCAACCCAAATTGGTTGATCTGTGACAAAAACTCACTCTGAGAAATGTGCAAGTGATCTGTAAAAGCAAGCACCTTAGTACACTAGGGCATATGGAGCCTCTGTTGATTTGATGTTTATCTCCAACAGCCGAAGTCATTTTGACATGAGATCTCTGGTTTCGGTAGATCATTATGGCCTTTACACCATTTTCAGATGAAGAGAATCTATATGTGGCAGCCAGTTTTACTGCTGAAGAAAATCCAAGTACTTTTGAAACACCAAACACCACTTATGTAGAACTACTGACCTTCTACAAGTAACTGGCAACATTTTCATTTACACACTGGAGGCAAGTAATCACATGACAAGCATCTTGTACCACTCTGCCATGGAAGTCCCTTAGATCTGTATCACAAGCATCTTATACTCTGCCATGAAAGCCCCTCAGACCATAGGTATAAGTCTTGTATGAAAGACTAGAAGTGGGAGATAGAACCTGTGACAACTGGATTAAAAGTGCAGAATGTTACTGCTAGGCCATTAGTGATGATGATGATGCTGTTGACAATACAGTTAACTGCAATGACATTGATTTTACAAGTACTCTGGGAAAAAATGATTCCTTGACTTTCATCCGTTTTTTAAAATCTTAATTTATGATATAAAAATGTTTGACTTATTATATTTCGTTTTTTAAAAACTTCATATTAGTCTTGCAACAAGGCATAAAAATAAGATGTCGGTAACTAAAATATGTTTTCTTACAAGAAATGATATAGTGTAAAAGTAGGCAGAAATAAAGCACATTGCTTTCACAGGCATTAATGATTTTTTCTGACAAATCATGTATTATAAGTTTACCAAAACATTTATTGAAAAAAATAACAAGGGAATCAGAGCATTTGACCACACATTTAAAGCAATACAAGATTTAACTATTATTCTAATCAAAAGCTGCATGCCTGAGAACAAAGAAAAATAGCAAAACATTGTGATCACTTTAGTAAACACAGTTTAGTAAGGATACAAATTCATGATTTCTGTATTAGAATAGAAATCCCTAATATAAAATCTATATTCATGGACATTAAATTATTAGGTATTAAGGGACTGATCAGTGACATCTACAAATAATAAGCCACCAAGAAAATTTGTGATTTCACAGTATCAGAGACATACATGGCTGACAGAGAAACAAACAAAAGGACAAAAGACTGATTATAATGAATGAATACAAATAAAAATGTGCAGTAGATTATATGATCTATAAGAATTCAGTAGATTACCTCCAGCCAACTGTCATTTAAATCGCTTCTGTCCCCAACCCAATATTAAAATCGCTTCTACCACCCGCTAACCCATAGCCAGAAATTATGTAAAAAATATATGCTTCTGTAGGGGGTAGTGTTTTTTGATTAAAACATATCTGACGGTGGATCTTAATGTTTTTAAATTGCTTCTGTTGTGGGTTGGTTGAATTTGAAAGTGCCTTCCCCCCGGGGGGTATATGTTTTTACTGGAACAGCCCTAAGCTGGAAATCATTACTTACATTTAATGGGAAATTCTTGACATTGTGAACAATGGTCTGAATAATCATACTGATTTGTCATATACATTGGTCCCCTTCATGAATGCCCCCCACCCCCCGACCAGTGGTCACCCACTTTTTATGGCTAGAATCTCTTGGCACAGACGAGTTTATGTTCAAAAGTATCTCTCAAGAAAGACCACCCCACTAACTTTACCAGCAGCCAGCATATTAGTGCAAAAATGTAAAATTTACCCCTAACACTGGGCTACATTTTAATGTGTCCAGAACCACTATTTAATTTATATGGTAAAGTAATTAATCCGATCTTTAATGATGTCAGGTTTTCATTACTGAAGGAAGTGTTGACTAAAGTACATGTACCACTAAGGTTAGTATTAAATCATTAACACCGACATTTTAAAGGAAATCGGGTCAGCAAAGTTTTGATAGAGTTTTGGGCTTCACACAGTGGTTGAGTTTTTTGCTTTGATGATTACAACCTGACTTAATTTTCAAAATCATAACATAGCATAGGCTGAATATAGATTTTGTGGCTTAAAACAACAGAGAAATTAACCTTGAACAACACAGGGTACCAGACAAAGACCAACATGTATCACTTCCTCGATAGGCTAAACAAGGTATTTAATCTACTCTTAGACTACATTATTTTTGCCTGCATAATTAAATTACAGTACTGTACAGTTAGAAAGATAGGAATAAATCATTAAAAAACTTCAACATGCCATCACGTAAATGGAGAATTAATACTTTAGAAGAAAAAGTAAAAGTAATTCAACTTGGCAACAATGGGGCAAGTTCAAGGGTTCTTGCCAAAAAATTTTATGTTGGGAAGACTCGAATAAACATCATCATAACTGATAAGTAGAATATTTTGCAGCAATGGGAAAATGCAGTAAATGGAAAGAATTATTTTAAATAAGCAATGTATGTACCAAGATTTTAATAATGCTTTTGAATGGTTTTGCAGTGCATGTGCCAACAATACCCCACTACTCACATTTCACACCTAAGAATAAGAGCTATTAATTTATGTCACCTTGAAATAAGTCTGTTTTGAAGACAAAAAGAACCTTTTAATAATTAATGCTGCTTTTAAATGAAGATATTAAATGCTTTAAGTTATGTGTAGCTTTCTTACTATATAAACATACATATACATATACAAACTTCTCACAAATATAGTCCTCCTCTTGAAAGGCCATCTGTCCTATACGGCCACTTTCCCAGTGCAGAAGTGATTGCTATATTAGAGGGGGACCACTGCAATTAAATGGAAAACTTTACATTAAGGATAATAAGGTTATATACATTACATTTGGCAGTTATATGTAGATTCTATACTATTTCTTGTATGTCTGAAAAACCACAAGACAGATGGGATTTTTAAACCATTATGTTCACCTGAGTTGAGATCCAGCTGCTGCTGATGATGATATTGATGATGACCACAATAGTTGTGTTATTAATAATGACAATTATGATGATGCTGTTACGTCAAATGAAAATATAGAGTGACCAAGATGACAATATGGCTGCCAAATTCATGAAATACATATACTTGAAAAGCAGTGCACATTTTCTTTATTCATTGTCAATGTAGTGTGGCTGAATGCCAGGCTCTGGCTAGGCCTTATTAATTCATGCTAAATCACCCCACCCCACCCCGAACTTGACCAGATTAGGTAGCTTAAAACATTTAAAGAAAGATCCTGATGAACAATTCTCTGAAAGTTGTTCAGTTCTAGTTTTCAGTTGAGTGCTTCAATGATTATATTCTAATAAAAAATTCCTTTCTTAGAACAAACTATGACTTGTTTGCTTTAGCTAAAACATTTTGTATTTTTTTTATTACACATTTTGTTGTCACTAAAATATATAATTTTCAAGGATAAAATATATCAACTACTATTTATTTCCTCAAATTAATGAAACCAAAGTTAGCTTTTAAGTTCTTGTAAGTTATTAAGATTAATATTGTTTTCAGTCTTTCCGTTAGAGAGTTTGTCATGGGGGAGAAAAACTAGTCATGAAAAATGCCATACATTTTAGCATATATGTGATCTTAAAGTGAATTACATGAATATTTAATACAGTTATTTTCTGTCTATACCCCATCATTTGATATTTATTTTCTGTGCCTTATAGACCTCTGGGGGGAAATTAAGTTTTGGGAGGTAAAGCAGTTGGACGTTGAACATAGCTTCAGGGAAGAAAGTATTTTATAGATAATCCTTGTAAACAAATTCTTATAAAAAGTGTTGAACAGAACTTGACCACATTTGACAAAAGCATCCCAGAAGAAGGTCTTGTAAGTTTGTTTAAATGAGGTTAATCAGTGTTAAATGATAACTACATTACTAACAAGAAAAAATTATATGGTCATTGTTACTGTGCTGATATCCTTTCCAATATGGCTGCCATTACTAAAAGCTATAAAAAAAAAAACTTAATATGTTGAAAGCATCATACCAACGTAGATTACCTGGCCAACTCACCTTTTAGGTAGATTTCACTAGTGTTTTATCATTTGTTTCATCATTAGTCTTTGTTTATCTAGGTCGTGAAGAGAGTAAGCTCCAGTATATAGAGACCTATCTAAAGGCGAACAAGATGTTCAGGGACTTCAGCGATCCTGAAGAGGATCCTGTATTTTCACAGGTCAGTAAATATGTTCATTACTTGAAAGAATACCTGATTTTGCTGTTTTAAAGTGGAATTCCGCTTTTCTCCTAATGAGAAAAATCAGATTCTTGATGTAGTCAACTTCTTTTATCATCTCTGATACAGTTTTAAAAATGGTACATCCAGTCCCTTTCCACAACAAACCTTGTAAAGTATTTGTTCTGTATATTATTTAGCACATGACTGTTATAAAGAGCATTCTGATTGGTCAAAAGTTTCTACTCATCCAATGAATCTTTGTGTAATGGAAACTGATGCAAATGGAAAGAATGAAGCATGATTGCAAAACATGGGTCTCAAGTTTTTGAGACAGAAAGGACACCAAAAAGTTTGGATAAATGTTTGAAAAATGTGTGGAAATGGGAATGGCTCAAGTGCAGATTCAGCAGAAATGTAGTTGGTCAGATCATAACAAAACTGAATGCCAGAGGACTGGCATTTTGTGATCTTTGCAAGAAATATTTGAATTTTGCTAATCGCGGTTTTTAGATATTGGAGCAGACATGGTAGTAGTAGTGGTACTATTTTTAGTACTAGAGCAGCAGCTAAGCACATCCAAAAGAAGCCGCATACAGAGAAATTATCACAAGCACAATTTACAGCCAATACATCAAGGTGTTTGTTAGGGGAAAAATAAAACCCTGTTGAAAAAAAAAGAAAAGACTGAACACTGAGACAAAAACATCAGTGGTGATAAAAAGGAAAGCAGAAGAAATTTTGTCAAGGGACATAAAGAGCAAGGCTGGCATATTAATACCAACAGGTTGTGTCCAGTGGGGGAAGAGACAAGTGAATTTGTGATTATTTGTATATAGTTGATGTATTTTGGTGTTTATTTTACAGATTTTTTGAAAAGTGGAAAAGTGTAATATAGTATTTGCGAAATAGACAAATTATTTTGATTGAATAACTGGGTGAACACTGACATGCACATGAAATAACATCAACCCTAAATATTATTGGATATGACTATGAATATTGTGAAATTCCTCAAATAATGTTGAAAATTTTGGTAAGTTTGTTAATTTTACAAATGATTATTTTGATATTTATTTTGATAAAAAGGTCCTCCAGGAGCAGTTTTTTTAAGATTATAAAATGCATTTTTTGCCCCCAGATCAGGGGTGCCCCCTCAAGACCCCATTGAGAGAACCACAAACCCCCCTTAACATATTTTTAGGTTTTTTTATGGAGGACCAAAATCATGTCTGACTATGGCATCCAGGTACTGAGAATGTATGCTTTAATTCAAAAATGGTACAGATTTTAATGAGCAATTATTCTTTTGCTAAAATTGTAGAGGAGCAAAATATTGTGATTATTATGTATGACATGAACACCTACCATATACATGTATACTACTGTACATGTAAGTCACTATGACAGTATGTCGATCTTGATGGACGGTTCAGAAAGTTTATAACCTTGAATATTTAATGCTGTATTGATACTCATCTATTAATGAGTGAAGAAACTGATGTTACTTTAAAGAAAAGCTCTTACTGATGTTTCTACGAATTATATTTTGACCACCCACATATTGGCACAGATTCATATTCAGTCTTTTAATCACTTGTGTTTGATTCAATGACCACACTTCATTTGATGTGTGTTAACAGAGTATAGAATTTCTGTTCATTTTGATTTGGTGGGATGAAAAACACCAAAGTTTTATTTCTTTACCTGTTAGGAATTAGCTACAATTTTTATTTCACTAATAGCATTGAAATGATTCGCTGATGCATCCATAATTTTGCTGTTTCAATACACATAAATGCAATAGGTGAAGAAATGATAACGCAAACAATACTTACCTTATACAAGTTACTTCAACCTTCAGCTGTCATAAATAATTTTTAGTTGTTTGCCATTTTTTTTCCTTAAATTGAAAATATAAGTTAAAGGTGTCAGCAGGTACCCGGGTACTCGCGTACCCACCCATTCATAATTACCTGGGTAATAAAATTAGCTCTAGGGTACCCATTTAGTCCATGCTTTTATAAAAATAAAAAACGATTTCAGATCAAAGATTATATCTGGCGACATCAGGAGTGAGCAAGACACAGAATAACAAGTACAGTTTGAGGCTTGTGTCATATGACATTAATCTTGTTGTAGACCTCTATCTACTGATCGTATATTTTTAATGTGTGCAACCATTTGGCTATGTACGTCAAACAGTTTCCTTATTTTATATTTATAGTAACTGTACATGGCACTTTTCCAAGAAAACAGATGGGTTTCTTGAATTTTAAACCATGTTTCACAGATTATCGTTTGATACACAATTACATACTTTTTTCATATGGTTTTCTATAATTGTGGTATGTAATATATAGATTACTCTTTTTATGCTTAGATTGCACTTTTTTGCCACTCATATTAGTAATAATTATGCTCATACCTCTCAGGGAGTTGACATGTAAGAACTTACTACAGTGCAGTTCAGGTTCACATATAATTTCCCTTTGCTCAGGTACCTGGGTAACCAATCATTAGGATCAGTGGGTACCAGACTTTTCCTAAAATTCTGACATCATTAAAACTGGTGCAGCAGGTGTTTTGCATCAGCAGAAGGTCCATTGAGAGGAATTCATTCATTAGTCATTCCCTTTTGTGCATCTGGACCCATTCTAGATAAGATTTTTCTTGCATGGGGAATGTACACTGTATGTAATGTTTTTATGATAACACCTTTATGCATTCCAAATTTAATTAAAAGCATGAAGTTGGTAATAGCTTTTGAAAAAATTGTTTTTTTTTTCTCAAAATGTTTACAGTAGATTAAGAGATTTTCTTTGTGGAGCAGCATGGGTATGGAACTAGTACTAGATCTAATGATCACTGATTAGTTTTAATCACTAAGATAATTTGTTATGTATTCATGCAATGCAAAGCAAATGGCATTTTGGCAAGATGAGTCCTGCACCCTTTCAAATGGAGCAACCAGAACTGACCAGCAAGGTTGAATTTGAATCATTGATGACTAGCAGGTGTTTTGTTTTGTACCTGTCAGGAGTGAGAATCACTTGAAATAATATGAGTCTTGTCTGTAAAAGGGTTACATGTCTTGACCATATTGGAAATAGGACGAGTATGTTAACACATATGTAATGGCACAAACCTTATTCTTCTAAAGAAGTTGCTGTACTAATTCAGCTTCCATAGTAATCCTATGGAAACACCTAATATTAAAAATTCACTAACTTAGAATTTCTAAATAATCCTGTTCAAATCTATATATATATATATATATATATATATATATATATACAGAGAGAGAGAGAGAATTGGGATAAAAAACAACACAAATGCCAGTAATTCTGTGCTAAACATGGTCAAGATTCCACAAGGACTAATAGAGATGACATCACAAGACAAAAGAATAGGAGGTTCCATAGATTCAAAAGTAGAAGAGAGTGGAAGAAAGAAAAAAAGCAAAGAAAACAAATTAAGAGAGGTAAAAAAAAACGTGTTAAACAAGATTAACTGATAATAACTATATATTGTTAGGCAGAGGGCTAAAATTTTGTCACAAACCAAAATATCACAATAAAATTAAATTAGCTGAAGAAATTTTTAACTAAATTAAAAGAAATTTTTTATGATAAAGCATACAAAAATTCATAGTTAAATCGGATTCTTTTCATTCTAAAAAAATGGTTTATTTGAACACAATTAAATCATCTTTTACACCACCTAGTGGATTGATTCCTGTTTAGATTTTTATATTGACGTGATCACAAAAGAGATATTACATGGGAATCATCAAAGCGATATTACAGTAATATTTCTAAGGACAAAATTAAGTCTTTATATAATCTAATGAATGATGACAGTATAGTGATTAAAAAGTCTGATAAATCAAACATTATAAATCAAGAAGATTATGTTAAAGAAGTTGAACGTCAATTAAATGAGGAAAAATACTACAAACATAGTAATGAAGACCCATCAATAGAAATTAAATTGAGAATTTCAACTTGCATTAATGAGATCGCTAAAAATAATAATTCCATATATGAGGAATTTGATACTTTCCCTCTTAACATAATGTACACTTCAGTTCTACACATTACCCAAAACTCATAACTGACCATCATTTACCTTTAAATTATCCAGGATGACCCATTATATCAGGTTGTAATTCATATACTGAAACCTACCCAAATTTATTGATAGTGTTTTACAACCTTTAATAAAATCACTTCCGTCATACATTAAAGATACTACTGATTTCATTAAAAAGTTGAAGTCTATTCCACAGCTATCAATTCCAACTCAATCCTGGTATCATTAGACATAACATCATTATATACCAACATTCCGCATACAGATGGTATTGAAGCGTGTAATATTTTCTTGATAACAATCCTAATAACAGCACACTATCTAGTGAAGATATTTGTAAAATAATAAAACTTATCTTGGAAAATAATTATTTTCAATTTAATAATACAAATAACATCCAAATAATGGGTACAGCAATGGGCAGTCCTATGGCTCCTTCGTACACTTCTCTTTTCATGGGTAAATTAGAAAAAGATTTCCTTCAAAAAGAAAAGTTTAATCCATCTGTTTGGTTCAGATTTTTAGATGACATATTTATGATCTGGAACCATTCAACTGAAGAATTGGAAAAATTCATTGATCGCCTAAATCATTTTCATTCGACAATTAAATTTACTTACACTGCATCTAATACGCATGTTTCATTTTTAGATGTAAATGTAATTAAAAATATTGATAACACTATCTCTACAAATATTCATGTCAAGGAAACTAATATCCACCAGTATGTGGAACATTCTTCATGTCATCTCATGTCATTTAAAAACGGTATACCATATAGCCAGGCCAAAAGATACCGACACATTATTTAAGATGATTGTCAATTACAAAATTCGTTGAATGATTTAAAAACATATTTCCAGAACAGAAATTATCTTAAACATATCATTGATTCTGCGCTGAACAAAGCCTGTAATCTTACTCAACATGAGGCTTTAAACACAGCAAATTGTACAATAGAGAAAAATATTATTCCTTTCACAATACAATATAATCCTTCATTACCTAATATAGACCTTATAATTAATAAATATTGGAGTCTCCTAAATTTATCAAATAAAAACAGCGTAAAATCACTTTACAACAATAAACCAATTCTTGCTTATAGAAGACCCAAGAATTTGCAAGATTTTCTAATTAGAACTAAACAAACAGAAAATAAAAAAAGACAATTCTCACAATCTAAATGTAATAGACACTGGTGCTCTCAATGTACAAACATAAGAAAAAGTGCTTCTTTCAGTAGCGCTAATACTAAAGAGGTATTTTCTCTACGTTATAACACTAACTGCGTATCAACTGATGTGATTTATTTGATAACCTGTAAAAAATATAATATGCAATATGTTGGACATACATTTTAATAGCAATAATCACTCTCTACTTGATTTTTCTGTCATGCCAAATAGATATTGTGCATGGAGATATGAATAGACTCATAAAAGAAACTTACTGGATTCATAAATTAGATACTTTGTATCCTAATGGCCTTAATACCAATGCACTATATGAAATTGTAAAAAATATCTTTTCTTTTTTTTTAAATTGATAAATTGTATATCCTTTATAACAATATAATTATACGTATGGCTATCTCTATTTTATTTTATTATTTTACTATATATATATATATATATATATATATATATATATATACACACACACACACATATATATATATATAGAGAGACCCATCCTTGATCAGGCTTCTGTGTGGAGGAAACCTTGTAAGCCATTGCATTTTTTTTATCTATATGTGTATTATACATGTTTCCAATTCCACACCTAAAGAATCTGGTGCTACTTTCACTGTTGAGTTTCTTCTTCAAATACGTTACCAAATCATAATACCTTAGGAGAACTACTTTTACTACTACCTCACAAATCCAGCCTTCCAGGCTAAAACGTTTTAGCTAAAAGGCTGAAATTTGTATTCCCACCTAGGTGGCAGTTAGAGTGATCTCCCTTTGATACAGGGATTGGCACCAAATCCCATGAATACTCAAGTAGCTACTTAAGCTCGTGCCAAGTCTCAACAGACAGAGGCCTCACAATTGACATACAAATATTTTGGAAGTCTTCTCCCTTAAAGCTAGTTGGAGTGTTGTTTTTGAAGGGAAGTATACGTCATCTATAAATTTCCAACTCTAATTATATTTCTTTCTTCATTGACAAGGTTTCTTGCTTATCAGTATCATCACTTTCCCATCCTCACACACTTAAGGCACCCTTGGCACATACCTGCACAGGTTGCTTGTGCATCCCTCATATTGCAATAAGATATTTATTTATGTGCTGGTCTTGTGTGCAGTATAGAAAACTCGTATAATATTGCTTTATATTTTCACAATGGTTGGATAAGTACAGGTAAATTTCTATATTAATCTGGTCTTGGCATCCACTTCATAGTGCACGTACATGCACTTTACGGAATTTACTTGTTATTGGTTGTCATTTGATCTTTCCTATGGTAACATTGTCTTACAATTGATATTATAGTGTCTACTTTGTAAGTATCAATATTGATGCTTCAGTACATTTTTATGTGCTTGTATTGTGTGTACCGTACTAGTAAGTGGAATGGTTGAATGGCTAAAGAAAGTCGGGAACAAGAGGCCAGTTGCACTTAAACCTTTAATGCTTATCTGGGGCATGTTTCAAGCACACATGACAGATGAGGTCATGAAGGTTGCAAAGAAAATTAACACTACTTTGGATATGTTACCTGGAGGTTTAATTTAAGTTTCATTATGCCAGACATCAACATGATTGCGAAGTGGGTCAAAGACACATGGGACTCAGTGCCATCAGAAATGATTGCCAATCATTTCTAAAGTGCTTTATCAGCAATGCCATAGATGGAACTGAGGATGATGCCATATTTGATTCAGGAGACTAGAAGGATAATATGAAGTCAAATGACACACTAGCAGATGACTGTTGACAATGATGTTTACAATGATAGCACACACATAACAGAAGCAAAGTTTCATGAACTCTCTGGCAGTTCAGGTACTGAGCCAGATTTTAAAGGATTCTAAGTTAATGAATCTCTTTAATTCATGATTTTGGTAAGAGGATTTTATTACTTAAATGAAGACTTAACATTTAAGACCAAAATTTTTTATATTGTGTTTGGCTTTCAACATATAAGTTAATGTTTGTCATTCATTTTTGTTAGGCTGATGTGGTTTGCTTAAATAAATGCATTTAGAACTTACCTCTGCCACTTGTGATGTAGTCTTGGACTTGTGATTAACTTATGCACTGGTCATGAACTTTTAATGTTTTTACCTATTCTGTTTGGGGGAGAGGTCAGCAGATAGGCTTATATGCAGATAAATACAGTAAGAGTGATGCTTCAATATTCAGTCTGCATTGGCTGTCAAGTGCGGCCTTTAAAGCAGGACACATGCTGCACTATGCCTATATATATTGTCTGCTTTATTTTGCCTTACAGACTTGGACCATGGGCAAGACCAAGTGTAAGCCTTGTAAACATTGGAAACACATTGCTGACAATCACTCTACATGTATAGTTTGCTCCACTTGCCAATCTATGAATACATGTCAGACTTGCATATTATTGACAAAGAGTCAATAGTCTATAGTATTGGGTGTACTAGAGGGGAAGGCGCAGAAACACACCTTGAGTAATGAAGATGTCATCAGTTTGAATGCTGATATCATGGCAGGGAATGACTGGCTTCAGTGAGTATCGCATTTCACATGGTTTATCAACCATGAAACAATCCAAGCTGTTTCGGTCAATGACAGTTTCAGCTCCTCCCTCACCTTCAAATCTTGATAAACTTTTCTTGGCAGAACCAATAAGCCATTTAGTATATCATGCCAACTACAGTGGCCTTGTTCCACCACTACTGGACTAGGCCATATGGCTCTGATCACAATGGGTCAATACCAGTCATTCATTGTTGGCCACCAGACAAATGATCTTTGTCCAGTTTGCTGAACCCACATGATACAGGCACTCATGTGAATCATCCTAACCAGCACAGTGCCACAAGGAATTCACTGCAAATGAAGCCTAACTTAGTGCATCGATACCCAGGGAATGCCACTTCACTTTGTTCTCAGGCCTTTGCCACTCAAAGGGAGCCTTTACTTTGTGACCATTTGGAAGTTACCATATCTCACCACCAGTCAATTGTACATTGTAAGCCTAAGATGGTAGACCTTTATAGACTACATTGGAGCAGATCAAGATTAAAGCAAGCCTGCTCAGATATTACCTTGCACAGCAGTATGGACCAGTTTTGTGGATCAAATTTCTGCTAACCAGTCTCAGCACAAATAATGTCACAGTGTCATGCAAGATAATTGACTCAGTTCCATCAAAATTGGATTTGATTGATCTTACCATTTAAGCAAAACAAACAGTCTTTGTGCAGTTTTACCACTTCATACTACAAGACACAGTCATGGATCAGCCACAGGTCGCTCAGTGCATCTTGTGCCTAGTTTATTGCCCCAGTACAAACAGCATATGGAGTCACTGCATTCTTATGCTTTTGTCACTCAAAGAGAACACTCGCTTGTGAATTCCCAATAAATTCCCAATCAGAATGTTCTGCAGGCATGGTGGGCTGATCCGTCAGTGAATCTTCTCCATTTTCATCTCAGATTGCACAGAAGGCATCAGATATGCCCTGACCTGCCACTTATCTCAATTTACTCGGGATTATCCCGAAATTTGGTTTAAAAATCATATGGGGCACAACCTTGGGTCTGTGCTGGACATGTATCTCATTTTGTTTCCTCTTTCCCTTCAAACCTATATATAGTTATAGGTTGGGGATCTCAACAGTTCCCAGGTGATGATCCAAGTGCAAGTCTCCTTCCTCAGGATCAGTACTGAAAATTTGTCTGTTTCTTCTTAAGTCCTTCATCCAGTATATGGTTAGAAGATGTGGATTTCAACTGTTTCAAAGTCAAGACCCAGGTTTCAAGTCCACAACCAGAAGAAACTGGTTTTGGTTATGCAGATAGTACGCACTGCAATCATGCACTCAGTTATGGGTCACAGGGTATGAAAGTATATATTTGCACCTTAACTCTCCACATTAATTTGCAGTAACAGTAACTTTATTCATTATATTTAATGTATATCGAAATCTTCCTTAATGTAAAATATTGTGATTTAAATGTGCAGCAAGCATCAAATGGAAGTTGTTGTACCATCTAGATTCTGGAGCATTAATAATTGAGACACCCCTTGTTCTCCCATATCAACTTACTTTAAGCCATTTTCCAGATAGGTTCGAAGCATCTATCTCCACTGTATCTTTTGTCCTATCATCTAGTTCTTCTTTCTCCATCTTCTTGATCCAAATAATCCTTTCCACAAAACACTTCTCTCATTCTGGGGTATGCGTCATCAATAATCCTTTCCACAAAACACTTCTTTCATTCTAGGGTATGCGTCATCAATAATCCTTTCCACAAAACACTTCTCTCATTCTAGGGTATGCGTCATCAATAATCCTTCCCACAAAACACTTCTCTCATTCTGCGTCATCAATAATCTTAATGTTTACATGGAATCATGAATTTATACAGTAACAGTAGTCTGAATATATAAACATCATTCATGTATGCTGTTTACAGCCCTAAAAAACTGACATTGCCATTTTTGAAGTCTCTCTTTTTTGTTGACGTTTCATCAAAACAACTATTTTCTGTGTACATTTTAAAAAGTAAAGGAATTAGCTGTCATTTGTTTGATTGTTGCAGTTACTATTCCTGTCTTAAAAAGGAGGTCAGTTGCAGCTAGTCCAGGTAGCATGACAATTGGATAGACCAACAAGTAGATCTCCCTTTGTTGTATTTATTTTTTTTTTTTTTTTAAAATTTGTTTGACATTTCTGGTGCTGCTACCTTCCACGCATGCATCAGAAATTTTAAAAAAAAGGCCAGCAGGTGTTCTGTTCTGACGGATTACTACAGAAACCGCGAGTGTTCTGAAGGATTTAATTCTATGAGTGAAAAGAAGAGGATTTTTACTTACCAGTCTAAATAAATGTATTAATTACTAGCGAGTGGCTGATAGTCCAACACTATTTTGTCCGAAAATCCATTATGAGATAGTGCCTTGTCTAGTTAATCTCCACTACAGAAATGTCAACAACAAAAAAAAATTTGGAGACCTCACAGCATACAGTACTTGGGCCAGATGTCAGAATAAGAATATCTAAATAAATAACTCCAGTGCATTTTATATCAAGTTTGCCTTTCATGGTGCCTCTGAATTTCATTACTCCAAACTCAAGGTTGTATATACAAGTTCAAACAGCCAGTAATGTCACAATGCCACGCCACAATCATCTTGTATTAGAATTCACACACGATCTATTCCCCAAAATGATAATAAACTTTTTACTTGTTACCATTTGTACTTTTAAGATAGAAAAAAAAAAATTTGTGTATGAGAAAAATACATGTAGTGTTAACCATTGAATCTCCTCCTTAATGATCAGTTTGACAGAATTCGCAACAAGGTACTAAGGATACATTCTTTCCATCCCTAACAATCTCAGCTACAGCTGAGGGATTTGCAAGGCAGTCAACAAAAGGTCACAGGGGCATCTGTAGAGTACAGGCCACTGGAAAGTAGTCTTCCGAATTTAAAACCATTGAAAACCACAGTACTACTGAATTAAAGAGACAAGGGGAGGGACATATTTGCCAGCATTTCTCTCCACGAGACCCACCCAATATCAGATGACATAACTTCTATGGCCCCCTTATCACAGATCCTGGTAGTGGGAATGCTGTTTCGCTGCTGAATGGGGGTATATTTGCCATGATGACATATGGACCCAACATGTGGTTTCCTTGGGGTTCTGTCTCATGTTCAGTGCACTTCCTCTTTTGTCCAGAGTTCATTCAGCTACAAATGCAACACTCTTGATTTGGTCATCAACCAAAGCAGATTCAATCAACTCTTGTATGCTCTTTGGTTAACATAGGAATGCAACAATGGGCTCTGAATGCTGTCCATTGTGGAGACTACAAATTCTGTGTGGATTTAACAAGAAGTGTGACTTCACACCCCCACTTACACAGCTTCCAGAAGTCCTGCGAATAGCCTACAAAAAGTACATGATATCACTTGTTACCCTGTTTCACATTTTCAATCTCCTTATCAACAGTGATATCACCAACCTTGTACTCTTTCAAGGTTTCAGTCATCTATGTCTAGAACTCTGCATTCAAGTAAACAGAGTATGTCTCCCCCAGGAACGAGTATTGAATTATTACATTTGTGGATTCCTTGCCTGTGTGGAACAATCCACCCACTAGAGAATTCCTTCACCTGCTGAGTTTGCTAAATGCAGCAGCAGATGTCCTAGGTCACCTCCTTGGCTCCCATTACAGTCATTCTGTATTCCTAATGGAGGCTGAACCTTTGACCATTGGACCAACTTTTACAATCAGCATAATATAAACACAGAGGACTGAGGGGAGCAAGTCTCCTGCCATATCGGGATGCCAGAGAAGTGTGGCTCCCTTAAGATCATTATTTACATGTCAGAATTCTCAAGATGAAACCATTTTGAAAGTTTTTACTGGTAGCTTGAGAATCTCTATGGGAATGGAGTTATCACTCTGTCAGGAATATGACTGTGGTGACTTATCTTAAATGGCAAGGTTGAACCAAATCCCCAGACATTTGTATTTTTGTTTGGGAAATTTTAAAGTGGTGTCTTAAGTGACAAATCCTTGTTCAAGTTTGGCATATCCTTGGCTGGCTAATGTTTAGGCAGACTCATTGCCATACAAGAATTAATACAAACAGTCTCTTCATCCCTCAGTTTTCACTCAGTCGGTGCCTGATTTGATTGATCTATGGTGGACCTATTGGCAACAAGGTGGAATGCCAAGATCCCAGGTGCTCTTTGTATTGATTGGAATGATACAGAAAGCAAATGAATTGGAGCATCTCCTCATCCTGATTACTCCACATTAATGGTAAATCTTGGATCAACCTTATCAATCTCACAAAAGATTCTCCAGGAATCCAGGTATTCCCTCATCAGCTTTAAGCAACCATGATGGCAGGTTTTTCATCCCAGCCCAGGGTTCCTGAACCTGCATGTCTTGATCATGTTAAAATAGGCCTTCATGAAAAAACAATTCTCACAAGTGGTAGAAAATCCTTCAAGTTAGATGGCCTCTCCACCTTGAAGGTATATGAAGGCAATCAAATAAATTCTCAGTGGTGCACACAAGAACACTATACCACTGCAGGCATCCATACTTCAATAGCTAACTTCCCATCACTCTTTGACTAGAAACATTTGGCACCAATCACAGTTAAAACCTACCATTCCACAATTACTGGCATACTGTGCTATCATGATAGAGTGGATATTGGACAAACTAAAGACCTCTTTTGTTCATTTTGGATCCTTGCCCAAGTGAAATCAGTCATGGGTATTAACCTGGCTGAACAAGACACAATTTGAACTGCTCACAACAGCTTCAAAGGTTTATCCTCACTACAGTGGTGAATGACAGGCAGAATCTGCAAATACATCTCCTTTTGGTGGACCCATTTACATGCAGTTCCGACAAGATGGATCAGTATCACTTATGATAGTCCCTGCTTTCATTACCAAGAACTGTGCTCTTGGACACTTCATTTCTAGGTCATCTACAGGACCCAGTGCTAGCTCTGAAGTGGTATTTCAAGAAGACCAGGCCATTGCATTGGGGGAGATCATGCTTCTTCTTGCTCTCAAAGAACGAAAGGATGATTGATCAATGCACTTTCGTCCTGGATAAAGTGTGTTATTCAGTTCACATATCGGAAATAACCCCACACCAAATTTGCTTCGGATCTCAGCTCATGGAGTTAGGACAGTCGCCACAAATATTGCAGATGAGCATCACTGTTCTCTGTCTCTGTGCTATGGGATGGAAATCCAAGTACACTTCTCCAGTCTTTATCTCAAGAGATTTTTCGTCTAAAAGGCTCACATTAGCTGCGATGCAAAAGGTTACCTTCTCAGGTAGTTTGACAGCTTTATAGAGATAGGACTAATGCTGGGTTAGTGGAGGGAAACTTATTCCCTGTTAAAGCCACTCCCTGACATAATGGAGTCTGTTTACTAGTGAGGTTAACTAGAAGCTGTTACACATACCTTTGGGGACTGGAGATCATCTCTCGGGGGGTAAGGAGATGTACCTCCTGCCACATCTTAGCTATTCTCCTGGTTATTATGATCATGTAACAGATTATTAAAGTGTTTCTTCAATAATACTTGATCATAATACGCATTCACCTTCCCACCCTCGCAACAGTTACATCCATATAGAAAGTGTGCCTTCTGCTCCAGTAGTAGCTGACAATTTCATGGGTTTTGGCAACAATTATGGTATCAAGGGGAGATCATTCTGCTACCTAGATGTGCAGATAACTTTTAGCTTTTTAGCTAAGATGTTTTAATCTGGGAGGGCTGGAATTACAATGCAGAAGTAATTCTCTTAAGTTATTAAGATCAGGTAAGTGTTATCAAAGAAACATATTTACCAGAAAAAACTGGTTTCTGAATATGATGCAGAAAGCAAAAGAATTGTTGTCACCTCATTCTGATTGCTCCACTGAAGTGGTAAAAATCATGGATCAGTGACCTCATCAATATTGCATGCAGAATCCCAGGATAAAGATTTATTTCCTCATCTGCTGAAGCAATTATGATGGCAGGCATTCCATTGCAATCCAGAGTTTTTGAATCTGCATGTCTGGATCATATTAAACAAGCCC
The DNA here is from genome assembly GCA_016617855.1 of Megalonaias nervosa. Lineage (NCBI taxonomy): Eukaryota > Metazoa > Mollusca > Bivalvia > Unionida > Unionidae > Megalonaias > Megalonaias nervosa. Next base: position 66,851 of record JAECUM010004326.1, on the reverse strand, counting down.
TCAGGAACCAACAGTTGTCTCATCAAGTGGTGGAGAAAATTGCTCAAGACAGTATAGCTTATAATGGCCCCTGCTTTCATTGCCAAGAACAGGCTCCCATTCATTGGGAATCAGACTTTTGCTGTGAAATCCCTGTCTACTCTGGAGATTTCTCAAGTTCGTCTACGGTCCCCAGTGTGAACTCAAAAGTTTGGTGCTTGAAAAAGACTGAGCAAGCACATCAAGGAATATCAGCACAGACACTTTTTCTGGATGAAATGGGTTATTTGTTGTACATATAAGGAAATAATCCCAAATCAAATGAATTTGCTACTTATTTCAGCTCACAAAGTTAGAGTAATTGCAACAGGCATTGCATTTGAGCAAAACTATTACTTGACATTATCCATGCCGTAAAATGGAGGTCAGAGTAAACTTTTTCCAGCTTTTATCTCAGAAATCTTTATTCCAAAAGGCTCAGCTCAACCTGGTATGACCTATAGCCATGTCAACTTCTTGGGTCATTCAACATGGCTTCAAACTTACACTGGAATTGCAGGAGGGAAAAATGGTCCCTTTCAGAACCACTCCCCAACAGATATAGTCTGTTCGTCAGTACAGCTATCTAGAAGTTGTCTCACATATCATAGGGGACTGGAGATGGCATCTCTAGGGTAAGTGGATGTAACTCCCTCCACCTCTTACCTGTTCTCCTAAGGTATTATGATTGGGTAACATATTTGATGAAGAAACTATTTTTTTCTGGTAACATGTTTCTTCAATAATCTTTATTTAATTATGCTACACATACATGCAGTTTCATCAATATGGAAAGTGTGCCTCCTGCTCAAGTAGTAACTGAAGTATTCACTGGTTTTGGTGCGAATTCCTTTATCAAGAGGAGATCACTCTTAACTACTACTTTGTTGGGCACATAACTCTTTGCTTTTTAGCTAAAACGTTTTAGCCTGGGATGGCTGAATTTGCAAGGTGGTAGTAGTTCACTGCAGGTATTATGATTGGGTATGTATTGCTGAAGAAACGTACTTTACTAGAAGAACTTGATAAATTGAATCAGTTAAATGTATTTTTTCCAGTTAGGTGTAGGATAAGGGCTTAAGAGATTCCTGTTACTAAAATATTATTTTCCTTTATCAACCAATCATGGCTTTCCAAACCTGTGTATGTTTTATTTTATTTTATGTTCAGTCATTTGTAAATTGGCTCCCATTTTTCCTGATTGCTCTTGTGATTTTTGTCATTTGGAATATTCTGAACTTTCAGACTTGCAGAAATGCCAACCATCACAATTTTGGCATGAATTTAACAGCTCTCAATAGTGATTCACATATTCAGTTGGCTTAAATTGGGAATAAAATAACATTTATCCCATTAAGTGGTAGTCCTGATGTCAGCAGTGGTGCAAATAATGGTCCCGTACTGCTAGTCATGATACTGGTAGATCTGTATCCAATCGGTACAGTCTGCCCTGTAGCAAGCATTTTAACATATTTTAATCTATATTTTTAAGAGAAGTTTTACAAATACTTGTGAAGAAAATGGGTGCCCAAGTGAAATTTTTTTGTAAATGTTGCATATACGGTATATAGCAACTGTAAATTCTTTAAACAAACACTCAATGAAGACAGCTTTTTCAAAAAATATATGAAAGAAAGAAATAATATGCTATATTAATAGCAAACAGTGTTGGCTATTTTCAGAATAGATGACTGTAGGAATTTTTCAGATATTGAAATATTATATATCATACTTTATGGATATTTGCTTGATTTCATATTTTTGCCACAAATGAACCATCACCACTAATATAAAAGAACCATTCATATGAAAATGCAGATGTTTGAATGTTTATTCCTGCAGTGTGGGCATTCTGCAGCATCGAATTTGGATAAACTTGAGTGAATGTGTTCCATTTGGTCAGGGTTTTAAATTCAGGAAGTTCAAGTCTGCCACAGCATGTTATCTTGTCAAGTAGCCATTTGTGTATATCAGTAAATGGGACTGAAGATATATTTATACATGTATATGGTGTAAATAATGTGTTTTATTTTTATTTGGAATTTTGATATAATACAGTACTGACCATCAAAGTTGACAGAGCTAGTGTCCAGGTATTTTTCACAAATTATTTTCAAATTCACAAATTATTCACTAAATGCAAGTCTGAAGGGTTTAGCTCAAGACTTGTGATAGAACATTTAGGATTATTTGGGATTTAATATACAGTACTGCAAGGTCATTTTAAATTATCACTTTTTTCTATGGAAATAAATTGTTTGTTGAATTTTACACAGTTTGTTGGTTTTGCGTCTATGTTACATAGTTTAAGACCATAGAGTTGTAACAATGTATCATTACTTGGCACAGGTGTATTTTGTCACCCCTTGGACACTGATATGCTAAAAAATGAAAAATTTGCTAAACATTTATGAGGCTAAAATATTGTGACTTGCAGTATATTTTTGGATGGTATTCCAAAGCCATTGTAGCTCAACCAGTATGTAATTTTTTTCCATATTTATGTACTGCTAAGTAAGCTGGGAAGATCCAGAAGTGCCCAAAAACCCAACAGCAGTGCCCATAACAAGTCTCAAACTTACAAACTCCGAGTATTGAGTCCATTCTCTATTTTTCTTCAGTTAAGCATAAAATACTTGTTTTGCATGCTAATGCATTTTGTTTTCAAATATCTCTCTTGTTAGTGATAGTCTAGCATAATATGTGAAAACTGATGTTTTTTAAGTTGACAGTAAAGCATCCCATGATTGTTTGAAACATTATTATTATTTAATTATAGTACATTGCTTTTTATATCAGGCAAGAGGTATGGAAACATATGCATTCTTATGTCATCCATTCATTCATTCATCCATCCTTCCATCCATCACACAATCTTTTGAATGCAACTTAAAAGTTCTTCATGGATAGCCATTATAAATATTATGGTTATCACCTTAAGTTGCGCATAATGATGAATCAATTTGCTTCTTCAATTTGTTTATAAGAGTTATTGCCCTTTTTGACTTGCAGCTGACTGCAGTGTACAATAAAATCATGTGAGTGGTCTCACAGTTTTCAGTGGATTGCCATGAAACTTGGTAATTGTTACGATCATTTGAAAATGCATGTGGACAAGTCACTTTGCTGGCACAGTTTTTGTTCTAGTTATTGCCCCTTTGTCTTGCAGATGAGTGAAGTGTACAGACCCTGAAATGGGTAATTTTACCAATCTGCAATTCATTTTCATTTCATTGGCATTTTGTTGACATTCTATTTACATTCCATTTACATTCAGTTTTCTTTTGATTCACATTTTCATTTTGTTCATCTAGTTTTTATATGCCTGCCGTAAGTCACAGTGTATTATGTTATGATGTACATCTATCCTTCCATCTGTCTGTCTGTTGTCAATTTTATTTCTGCACAATAGCTCAAGTTGTCCACCATCTGCAGTTGACAAACTATACAGATGGCTTCAGCTTGGGCTAAGGGAGAACACTTAAAGATCAAGGTCACTTTGTAACAAGAAAAATAGTTTCCACAAATTAATTCAAGTTCTTCAAAATCTGCAGTTGCCAGACATTGTGGATATGTTCCACTTGGGGTAAGTTAGAACCTGAGTTATTTTAGGATCAAAAGGTGAAAGGTCAAGGCCATTGTAACTGAAATAAGAAAAACGTTATTTGCACTATAAGTGTTTGTTTTCCACCATTTACAGAGTTACCAAATTTTGTGGATGACTTGCACTTAGGGTAAGGAGGAACTAAGCTAGTTTGGGGCTTCAAAGGTCAAAGATCCGGTTACTGAGTAAAAGAAGAAAAATGGCATCTGCACAATAACTTAATAACTTAAGGACTTCATCATCTGCAGTTATGAAATTTTGCAGATGGCTTTCACTAGGGACGAGGAAGAACCCTACTGATCTTACAGTCAAAAGGTCAAAGGCCAAGGTCACTGTGGCTGAAGGAATACAAATAGTTTATATGCATTAACATTAGCCTGGCTTCTCAAACCAGGTACCAAACATTGTTGATGGCTTGCACTTTGGGTACTCTTATTTGCTTATGGACTCAGAAATGCGTTTAAATTTTGCAGTTACTTCCATCCTTTATTTTCTTTCATTTCTGCATGTTTGGAATGAAATAGAAGTACATTTACCAGTGTCTGGTTTTCTGATTTCAAGAGTGTTAAAAAAAAAAGAAGAAAATCAGGGTTTTATATTTTGTCATTATAAATGTGCATTTTAATGAAATAGCCAATGCATAAAATGCCCCCAAAAAACAGTGAATCCATGGTAAATTAAAAAAATGTATTTCTAGTGTATTTGTCAGCAAAGTCAATTTTATATTTTGTTTTATTCAAATCAAGATTTTACAGATACAGTGATGATGTCATCAACTCAGTGGTAGCGGTTCTGTTTGTTTGCCTGAACAAGCACAGTGCCGTGGATTGTCAAGGGAAATTTAACAGTGGCTTGAAAATAGCCAGTTCTCAAATGCATTCATGAAGTGCATTTGTATTTTCTTTTCTTCTATCATTCTGCTTTATGCATTTGAGCTCTTTTCTTAAAATGCTTTCATACTTTTAACTGTGTTCATTCTGAATTTTATTTACATTCATTCTGAATTCAATTCGCATTCATTTTGCATTCTGTTTGCAGTATGTTTTTGTTACATTGGTAAAATTACCTTTTTATGAATTTGCATGACAGAATTATTTAAAACAACTTATCGCAGTTTTTGACGGCTTGTTTTGAAATTATTGGTAAATCACTGTGCTTCTGCATTTGCCTAGAGTTATTGCACTTTTTGACTTGGAACCAGATGTAGTGTATGACATTAGTGCGAATGCAACTATATCCTTGTTTTAACCAATTGCAATGAAACTTTTTACACATTTATTTTGGCAAATCAGTATGCTCTTGCAATTTGTGTTAGAGTTACAGCCCATTTTGTACTGCCGCTGAATAGAGTGCACAACAGTATCTTGTGAATGAAGAAACTTATGCTTTTTTATGGATTGCTGTGCAAGTTGGTATTCAATTGCCTTGAGACAATTTGCAATTGACAATGTGATTGTTATTTTAAAAAGTACTGTTTGGTCTGTTTACAATTGTGTTACAGATAATAGAGCTAGACCTGTCAACTGTGGTACCCTGCTGTTCAGGCCCCAAAAGACCACATGATAGAGTTCCTGTAACTGACATGAAGAAGGACTTTGCTGACTGTCTTAACAACAAAATAGGCTTTAAGGTGAGTTTACTGCAAATCCTCTTTGAAATAAGAAGTCATATGAACTACATTGTGAGTGTTTATTTGTTTCTTCAAATATATGGAATATATTCAAATATATGGATAGTTTTCAAGCTTATTATATCTGCCAGGGGAGAGGGTAATGCCAATTTTGTTTAGAGTTATCACCACTGGAAAAAAGAATTAAAATTAAAAAGGAAAGGAAAAAATGGTTTAGACCATGGCCCTTCTTACTGCACCTCTAAACATGTTTTGGCCTGCATTCGTAAAACTTAATAGCTGGCCATTACATGCCCTCCCCCCTTGAATAATTCTGCGGGTGCCCCAGGCTCAGACCCCATGCATAGAAAAAAATAAAGTAATGTTGCTTATTTTGTGTGTTTGTGGGAATCCCATGGCTTATTACAAGCTGGCCCAAAATGAATGAACCTATGTGCCAAAAACCCTGAGAACTGATTGATGCTGGTGCAAATTCTATGTCTGGATGTGGGATTTTTTTAAATCATAAGAGACTGAGTTAAGACAAGGTAGTGTAGAAAAGCAGTTATATTTTTCATTATTTGGGAAATGTTTAACACAAACAGTTTAGCTTTCATATCCACCAAAGTAATCAGTTCATCTGGGCCTTTCAGATAATACATATATCTTGAAATCTTTCAGACATTAAAATACTGAAACCTCTCCCCAAACTAACTTGTGCCCATATTACATTCTAGTAGTCTGATACATGTACAGAAAGCAGATGGATCTTTTTTTGCAGCCATGTGCATGTTTTGATTGTAATGGCATACAAGAAAAAATTTCATTCATGTATATTTTTTGTCCATGACATGTGTGACCTTTAGAGACTAAGATCTTGAACAGAAGTATGTTCTAATGTTCTCCACTTTATTTTAAAACCTGACATTTAAAGATACAAATCTTATTTTCATGTATTTTGTACTTATAACCTCATAACCTTGGTGGAAATAAAATAGGCAAAGATTTTACATGCATTTCATTTCATATATGAATTTATCACATAGTCGATACAGTTGTCCTATAGTATGTGCAGTTTTATATTTTTGATATCATAATGTGTTACATGTCACTTTATGTTTATTCTGATTGGTCCAAATAAGTCCATTAAATTATTATACAGTATTCTTTATACTGATTGGCTGCAATCATGGGAAAACATTTTTTAACCCCTCATCTGGAATTTTTTGTTTTCAATGAACATTTTGGCAGCCATTTTTTGACTCAACTCACAAAAGGGAATTGGGGGAAAAGGGTCTCATGTATCTGAATATGGCCAGTTTACCCCAAAAGGGGTTTCTTATGTATAACAATATCATCATATGAAAAATGGTGTAAAACCCCAAGACAAGAACAAGAAGAAGTAAAACTAAGGGTATTGCTCATTGGATGGGGTAGTGGGGTGGAGGGGGGTGACATATAATATATCATAACATGAAAATTAGCTAAAACCACAAGACAAAAACAATAACAACAATGGGTATAGCTTGTGTGGGGTGGGGGTTGATGGAGGCGGTATATCTGTAACATAGAATCCATCCTGTATACAATTGTGATTTAAATGTTAACTTACAGAAGTCAATAAACTCCTCTCTGTTCACAGAAGGATGTGGACGTAAACTGGTCTCCCAACTGACAGAACTTTATCCAACCACAGCATATTTATGGAGTAAATATGTGATGCAAATCTGAATGGCAGCAATAGCTCACCCATGGCTATTGTTTAGCTTTCTTTTTCATGCCAAAAAATGTACTGTCCATTTGATGTGCATACATCCTCCCTTAGAGTGAAGAATTGTCAGTATGATGCTATTCCTCATGCAGCTCGCTTGTCGCTGGTATGTTGTGTGTAAAACAAGCACAGCTAGCTCATCTTTCTCAAGGACGTTGATGTGATCAGACTTGTGCCAAACACCAGAGAAAGTTTGCCTGTTGCAGTGTTTTTTAACTGCAATTGCAACCTGACCTCTACAATAATTATATCTAATGGTATTAGGTTATCCATTTGTTTTTTTTCCAGATATTTATATGGTAACCTTCTCCCTCCAGTTTCAGTTCCTCCAGGGACTTGGGGTCACCTCGTGTACACCCGCAGGGGTCGGATACACTCACTTTAAAAATCATTTTATATCTAGGTACCAGTGATCATTCCAGTGGCCTAGTGGTTAAAGCGTCTGCCTCGGATATGAGAGGTCGCGGGTTCCAACCCCAGCCAAGTCACACTAAAGACTTATAAAAATGGTACCAACAGCTGCCTCGCTGTCGCTCGGCATTAAGAGGTTAGTGTTAAGACTGATCAGCCTGGTGTCAGGATAATGTGATTGGGTGGGACATAATGCTACATGTCTGTGGCATGATGCCTCAGTGCTAGACATCACTATGAACTGCCACACTGCAGACATCATAGCAAAATGATTGCAAAATTGTTAAAGCTACAGGAAAAATCCAAATCACTCATACACATCTAGGTACCAGTAAGTCATTTGTGCAAAGAATAATGACAGTGTGCTCACTAGATGCAGCATGTTCTTCAGTTCAGATTGACACTGCAGGAACCATGTTGTTTATGGTTCCCCCCTCTGACCGGACTCTTAGCCCCTACTCACTGTGTTGCAGTATGAGACTTAGCGCAGAGTGTTCCTAGACCGTCTTCACCTCTTAGGGGCTTAGTGATTCCTACACACTCTTTAGCTCAGAGTGCCCTCAATGATGCTATCTCTATTGTGGCAGACTCTAATGATTTGACATGGAGGAAGCACAAGTGATGCCTGCTCCTTCGTCTCAGTTAGATGTGGAAGAGGAGGCATTGTCTTTTGACAAGGCAATAAATGAAGTCTATCACCTCTTACCCTCTGACTTTTGCCCAAAACCCACTGCACAGTCCAAAAAGATCCTTTTCGGTCTGGAAAAGATCTTGGGGTGCAACCTTATCCACACCTCCTCCTCCTTCCTCATTCTTCTACAGTTGAGGAAATTGCTGAGAGGTTTTGGACAGGCCAAAATATTAATCAACAGCATTGAGGGTGGACCTTTCCTTCAGTATTGCGACTCTTTGTCTCCTCTGCCACCTAGTGGGTACATTCCCCAAAGTGGCCCACGAAACCTCCCCAACTTGATGCCAGTGCGACCAAGGTGGGTATTTTAAATGGAGCCTTGGCACGCCTTTCCGTTAAAGACATTGAAACTATGGAACAGAAAGTGCAACTGCTTGTCACCATAGCTTCTCATGCTGATCTTTTCTCAGCTGCTTCTTTTAGTATGCTGAGGGAAGCATCCTTGAACCTAGCTGCCCTTCAATGTGTGCTGGAAGCTGTGGCCAAGACAATTTGGCCTGCACTTTCTGTTTCTATGGCTTTCTCAGCGGAACTTCTTCACATCCATCGTGATTCGTGATGTTGCTTTGGACTCTTCAGAGGTGCTTCTTGATCATAGTAAAGACATCCTTAGGGCTGCTCCACTTGAAGTTAGAGTCTGTTTGGAGGCCTCATTCCTTCTATGGCATCTCAAGACTTGTTTGATCATCAACATAGATCATTCACATCCACTCCTGGCCAATTGCAATCATCCAGGAAGTGTGTCAAAGTGAATCACCCTTAAGAGCCTTCTGCCAAGTTCTTTGAGTGGGCACATCCTCAGTCCAGTATGCAACCTCAAAATAAGTCTCCTCCTTCTCATCAATCTGGCTACCAGAAACCGAAAAAAAGACGTGACCGATGAAGCTGGAAAGGAAGGAGGCAGTTTCCACAGCCCCCTTCTTTTCCCAAAGGAGGGGGTGGCAGACAGCCCTAGAGACTTGAAACCTCTCTTGCTGCACATCCCTCTCCCAGGCATTCCCATCGGTGCTCGACTTGGCCTTTTTTCCGAGGCCTGGTCAAGCTTCATGGACGATGGTTGTGTCCTTTCTGTAGTGAACAAGGGGTACCAACTCCAGTTTCATTAACTACCTCCTCTAACCAGGACCCCCATCTTTCTTCATGAATCTAATCTGGTGAAACTGAGGGAGGAAGTGCACATCCTTTTACAAAAAGGAGTAGTCGAGAGGGTTGTGAATGATCAGTCACCCACCTTATATTCCCATATCTTCCTGGTCACCAAGAAAAGTGGAAAGTTTCACATTATAATCAACCTCTTCCATTTAAACCAGTTTCTTCTGGAAGAACCTTTCAAGATGGAGACCACCTCCTCAATCCCGAATGCACTTCGACCGTCCAATTGGGCAGTCTCCATCAACCTTCAGGATGCCTATCTACACATCCCCATGTTTCCTCCTCACTGCAGATATCTCTGGTTTTGCTTAGAGCAGGAAGTTTTTCATTTGTGGGTCCTACCGTTCGGAATTTCTTCCACACCCAGAGTTTTTACCTGAGTTTATGGGGATAGTGGTGGGATACCTTCAGTTACTGGGAATACCAGTTTTCCAGTATTTCAGTGACTGGCTAATCCACATTATTCAAATCCAATCCCTTCGTCAGGATCTGTACCTCTGTTGGTTCATGGCAACTCAGTTGGGCCTTGTGCCCAACCTCGAGAAATAGGAACTCACGCCATCACAAGACTGTTTATGTGGGGATGAATTTCCTCACAAACCAGAAATTAGAATTCCACAGGATCGGACAGATTGAATCCTGGCCCTGTTAGAGATGCTACGAGCAGTAACTTATTTGTCTGCTCAACTGTACCCATCCCTTCTGGGAACCTTGAACACTGCTGCCGACTTGGTTCTATTAGGATGTCTCTATATGTGACCTCTACAGTTCCTCCTTCTCGCAAGGTGGAAAACTCACAAAGATTCTCTATCAACAGTGATCTTTCTAGAACCAGCATTTGATCACCATTTGCAGTGGTAGATGAATTGGGGCAGATTCATGATTGGAGTCCCCATCCGTGTACCCGAACTCTACTCCTATCTGTTCGCTGATGCATCAGATTCCCGTTGGGGCACGCATTTAGAACCAGTGGGTATAATTCTGCATGGGCATTGGACCCTGTCCGAATCATCCCTCCACATAAACAACCTAGAAATGAAGGCTGTATACCTTGCGTTGCAAGGGTGCATAGAGTGAGTAAGGAGTCGATGTGTCATGGTCTCTTCCAACAACACGCCCATCATAGCTTATCTCTGACGTCAAGGAGGCACACATGCCCCTTCTCTTTTTGTGAAATTCTGAAACCTCCTGTGCTGGCCTACCTCAGAGAACATAACACTCGGAGTTCAGCATACTCTTTCTGGGCAAGAAGAACTTTTTGGCTGAAGTCTGTCCAGAACTAGCAGAGCCATCCTCACAGAATGGATTCTTCACTGCTCAGTTACAGAGTCCCTGTTCTTGCTGTGGGGAAGGCCCCTAGTGGATCTTTTTGCAACCATGCTCAACAACAGACTCCCATTTTAAGTTTCTCCTGTCCTGGATCAAGGAGCTTGGACAGTCGATGCATTCAGTCTCCAGTGGGATCTGCTGTTCGCTTACACAAAAGTCAGAACTTCCACTGCTAAGATCATTCTTAGAGCTCCTCTGTGGCCTCAGCACTTCTGGTTCAGCATTCTTCTAGACCTGTTGATCGCTCAATCCAGGTCTCTTCCTCTCATGAGGGATCTTCTCTTGCAACACTAGGGATCCCTCCTCCACAACAACCCACACATTCTCTAAATTCACGCTTGGCTCATCTCAAGTGATCTTTCTGCCAGAACAACTTTTTGGGCTGTGTTGCCAGTTGCATCATTCAGGCCAGGAGAGCTTCTGCATCCAAGGTCTATGATGCCAGGTGGAGAATCTTCAGTGATTGGTGCAGTAGGAAATGGGTTGATCTTGGCTGCACCTTAATAACCTCTGTGGCTGATTGCCTTTGGTTTCTCTTTTAGAACAAAAAATGTTCTGTATCCACTATCAGGGGCTATAGAGTTGCCATTTCTAACACACTTAAATTGTCTCAAGGCATGGTAATTGGTTTGGATTCGCACCTTGTGAATCTTATTAACCAATTTTATCCTGAATATGACTACGGGTGTAATACCTCATTCTATCCTGAATACGCCTGTGGTCGTAGTATCCCATTTTATCCTGAATACGACTCCGGTTGTACTCTACTAGGTATGTGTATAGCGTCTCTAGAAACACATGTTATACATCACACATATATGTGTACTTCTTCACCAACACAGGAAATGGTTAAAGCACACATGCGCAGTGAAGTTTAAAAAAAAAAACATGGTTGGAAAAGAAATTGTTGGCTTGAAAATCGATCGATAAAATGATGGACGACAACTCAGATGTAAACATGGATGTTGATAGCAAAGGTAACGACATTGAAGTTGACGATTTGGATGATTCTGATGATACTATTGACTTAAATGATGGGTTAGAATTGAATCAAGTTGATGAAAGAGATGATGCATGGCTTCATGCACTTTTCGATCATGATTCGGAGAATGAAGCTGACTTTGAAGGCTTTCAAGAGGAATGGGTCCGGGATGATTTTTCACCTCGGTTGCAGCCACGATTTATTATATTGTTATTACTGACATAGTGATGATGTGGACTTCAAAATTTGAACAAAAATTGTACTGATTAATTACCTTTATCTTACTGAAAGATTTCTAGGGTTAATTTGTGACAAGTTTTCATGAGAAACTGCACGCTGAAGTACATGTTCTAGAATGTGAAGTAAACAAATTGTTCCAGGTGTTTTGTTGTCCAATTTTAGTAAAATTATTATAACTTTTGAACTAACAGTGCTAGAAACTTCAAATTTGGACCAAAATACTAGAAATAGAATTATCTTTATTTTATTTGCATACTATTTGGAGCATTTCATTCATCTTCATGAACAAAAGATTCACTGAACATCATGGTAAGTTTTTAATGTTTTTTTTTTTCTTTCAGTCATATTTCAAAATACAGTTGTGAGCATGTACATTGGTAAATGATAACAAAACATATATCACTGTGTTGCAAATTTTATTACCTTTTCAGAGATACATAGTTTTATATACCTTAAAAAAGAAATAACAATGTTAAAACATTTTTAGTAAACATGGTGAAGGTCATCACAGTTTCTGCTGTTGCTGCTGTATCATGCTCCATTTTACCACGATGTATTTAGAATTGCTTCTCAGGAATCAGGCACTGCAGTTGAAATTGGTAAACGGGATAAAACGGGTTAATAAGTATTTTGAGCTGCAGAGACCTGAGTGAGGCTTCTTTTCAGGACCTCACTCTCAAGACTTTGTTTCTGTTTGCCCTCCTTTGTAAACCAGGATTTTTAGCTAAAACTAAATAACCTTCCATAGCGCCACTACCAATAGAAATCCCAAGTGTAAATCGACTCTGTGCTGCGGATGATACAGGTAGGCTTTTATGTCCGGTGAGGTCACCGTTTCTATTTTTAGGTATCCAGAGGAAAACAAAAGGGTAGGAAGCGTCTTTTCCTCCTTCTCAAGGGTTCCATAGACATTTCAGCTGCCACTATTTCACGATGGATTGTCACCTCATGGGCCTACTTTAATCTCTCCTCCTTGGAGGACATCATGAAGGCAGCATTTTGACATTCCCATACTACACTTTCCTCCTTTTACCTCAGCTTGTTATCTCAACAAAGCGAAGGAATCTTTTCTCTGGGTCCCATTATTACAGCACATGTGGCCCCAAGAAATACCAACCTTCCATAATATGGACCTCTCCACCAATGGTGAGTATTTTCCATTTCTGTATTTTTGATAAGTTTAAGGGATCATCAGCAAACCCTCCTTACTGACAAATTCAGCTAAACATTAGCCATTGGTAAGCTATTGCTGCTATTAAAATGTAATTTTTTTGTCAAATGCCCTCCTCCCACCCAGCTCTGATGCCTTGATATAGCAGCTGTCTGTGAAAAAGATAGCTAGCCGTGCTTGTTTTGCACATAACATACCAGCAACAAGCAAGCTGCATGAGGAATTGCTTCATACTGAACATTCTTCACTCTAAGTGTATGCACATCAAACAGATGGTATGTTTTTTGGCACGAAAAAGAAAGCTAAACAATAGCCATGGGTAAGTATTGCATAATTAAAGTTAGTTTTATCCCTTCCCAAAAAACTACATTTTGTTTACGTCTTCTGTACAGTCTACTGTTCCAGATAAGATACTGCAAATATCCAGTGACAAATACATTACAGTAAATATGGGAATTTCTGCATCCAGTAATCCCCTTTTCACATAAATACCACAACAATGTATTGTTTAGTTGTGAAAGTGGCATTTTTGTGTGAACATGCACTCTAATCAGTACTGTGTACTGTATCAAATAATTTGACATCACAAGCATTGGACATTCTGTGTTGAAAAGTGATTTTATCTTTATAAAATGTTCCTTTTATTCAGATGGATGCATGTTCTTTGATTTATAGTTTGTTAAAAAGTATAATCTACTTTTACTAGTTCAACTTTGTTGGGACTATTTTTTATGCACAACAAATGAAAGGTGCAGTGACTGTGAGAATGAATACAATTATTCATTCTTCTATCTAAATAATTTCCACTGAAATAAAAACTATGTGATAAAAAGAATCTCAAATGGGTAATGATTTAATATTAAATTTATGAAACACGTTGAATCATGTTCAGCTTTTGCATGCCAAGGCTTGCAAAAGCTGGACTTTATTTGTTTCATAAATTCAATATTAAATCATTACCCATTTGAGATCTTCTGTAGAGCTTTTCAGTAAGTGTTTTTGTCTCCCCCTGATAGGAACTTTTTAGTGCATTTTTTGTGCATGCGTTAACTGCCGCTACTATTTCCATGGGCTACCCATTCATCAGCTGTCAAAGAATGCCTGTTGCAAAAACCCACATGTGTTGTTGCATTTGTAGCAACTTTAGAGGGAAGAAAGTAGATGGGAAATCAATATTATTGCACAGATTTCCTGCGAGATACAAACTACATAGAATTTGACTCCAGTGGTCATGGCTAGTAAGGAAATATTTCATTTACACTGCTAATAGCCAAATGTGTTCCGATGATTTTGTCAATAGAAGTGGGCTGTTGAAAGAGCATCCAGTGCCTTCAGTCTTTCCGAACAATGTGTTTTAAACGTCGGTAAGTGGCTAAAATTATTACTATTATGCTCCATCCATTTTAAACGATTTGAGGGGTAGGATTCTTTTTCTGTAATGTATTTTAATCAGCTGTAATCACGTATGCTTTTAAACAATAAAATGGTCATATTCCATATTTAAATTATTCAGTGTACTCCTCTTGGTGATGTGTTATAACTGTTGATACATAAAAAATGCAACAAATTGTGCATTTGCATGTAGACTGCTACTGCTTTGAGTCGAATTTGATGTGCTGACTTTTGTCTACTGTTGAAATGTCTTTTATTTCATGTTACATTATCTTTCAATTGGCTGTTATCATTGGCACTGATGTCTACATGTGTACTGTTACACTATACATACTTAATATTTGTGTACCTATCTGTTGAGTTATGAAATACTTCTACTATTGTTATGTCAGCAAAATAACTTGTATAGAACTTTTGTTGTATGTATTTTACCCAGACCACCGATATTATTATATAAAATAAAATTTAACACCTGCACCAACTTGTAATTGTGCATGCTACACATGTACATGTAATTATTAACTGTTACAAAATTATGCTTTTATTTGTATAATTAGCTAATTTCAGAATCTGGAGAGTGAATCCATGGATCTTGCCAATGGTGACCTTCAACTATATGAAGATCTTGAACATGTTGACATTGTTCAACAACAGAGTGCTGCCAAAGATGCAGAAGATTCAAATTACATTTCCAAATCATTTATAGCTAAAACTGAACCGCCTCTGAACACCTCTATACTCTTGCATGATTACTGTGGACCCATAAACTTAGAAGATATTGCCACTCATATTAACAACCAATCAACATGAACCAATATCATACAGAGGATGGATGTTTTCACACAGTGTGATTTTAACAAAATTTCATCTGAATATTGCACACCTGTTCACAAAGTGACAACTGTCGATTGAGGGATACAGGTTAATTCCCCTGTTTTAACATCTGAGGATATTGAAAACGATGACCAATAAATGCTATTTTTATACTGGAATTCCAAATTCAGCGACTTTCAAGGCATTATTTCATGAAATTGAGGATGATGATACAGGTCAGACAGCTCGTTGTGGTGCCACAAGTGAAAAAGGACATCCAAGACAGTTGCGTCTTATAGAGATGAATTCTTTCTTGTCTTGATGTGATTGAGACTGGGTTTGTTACTGGAAGATTTAGTGGATCGATTTAATATTGGAACATCAACATGTGGAATGAATTTTAATAGGTGGATTGATTATTTGTATATCCAGTTAGATTTTCTAGTCAAATGGCCTTCAAGACGTGTTGTTGATGAACATATGCCACTTGGTTTCAAGAAAAAATATCCTAATTGTAGGGTGATACTTGATTTTACAGAGTTATACACTGAAACACCCAGTTCCTTACAGCACAAATCTCTGATGTACAGTGATTACAAATCACATATGACATGGAAAGGGCTAATTGGAATTAGTCCAGGGGGATTGTAACATTTGTGTCAGATTTGTGGGCAGGGAATGTAAGTGACAAACAAATTACAAATACAGTGACCTGGTAGACATGTGTGAACCTGGATATGCCATTATGGCAGACAAAGGATTCCTTATTTCAGACATCACAACCCCTAAAGATGTCCATCTCATCATCCCTCCTTTTAAACAAAGGAAAAAAGAGTTTTCCAAAAGAGAAGTGCCACAAACACGAACAATTGCTAATCTTCATAGTCATGTTGATAGGTGGCAAGGATAAAAAATTTTAATATTCTTAAAACTGTTATGCCTATAAATGTGTCACAACAGGCAACAAAAATATGGAAGATACATGCACGATTAACAAATTTACAGCCACCACTTTGCAAAGCAAGCTAGTATTATACATACTTTAACTTAAATGCATTAAAGCAGTCTTCTATCATCATATGCATGATGACATTACTTTCCAAATTTCTGTGGCAATGATTTTGACATTTAGAAACAGCTGTCTATATAATAACACAGATTTACAACTAATTTAGCAAAACATATATGTTCATGTCATTTGCAGTCTTTATAAAAAAAAATTAAACTCTTTAGTGCATATTGTTGTGTAATCTTTTATTCAAAGCTTATTGAGTCCATAAATCATTTGAAATGTAGCTTGTGTCATTAATTTGACAATCACTTTATTTGTCTTCCTTATCATCGCTGACCAACTGGTACAGAGGAACACCTAAGCACACATGTTGTATACATTTCTGGAATAATTCCTTTCAAATAGAATGGATTTAATTTTTCTACCATACTGTTCCACATTTCTAAAGCAAATGGAATGTGTTCAATAAATGGTGGTTGCTTCAAGGTCCAACCACAAATTCACACCAGTTCTTGCCTGTAATGGTGTGATGTGATTATGATTTTTAATGTAGCTTTAACAATTTTTCAGTCATATCGCTATGACTTGTTACAGTTCTTGCCTGTAATGGTCGATTGTCCTTGCACATGACAAAAATGTTAATGCTTCCTTTTTAAGAGTACATTGCCATGGAGGTCTTGGAGATATGAATTTCCATCTGTCGGATGCTGGACACTTTATTTCCAATAGCCCTGAAGAATCTTGACAACAAGAACCATGAACATGTGGACTTGCACCCAAAATGAGTGTTAAAATAAAGCCCATTAATGTGTCACATGAAGACCAGGATGAGATTGTCTCCTTATGTTTATGTAAGCTCTCCAGGCTGCAGGTTCATGATCCCTACCCCATTTGACATACTGATTATCAAACGGTGCATAGCCCATGATAACTTTCACTAAATTTTCTGGTGGAGTACCATATTTACCATATATGTTGGGACACCATAAATTAATTTTTAAAGTAATTTTTTTTTTTCCACTGTATGTTTGGTACACCATTTTTTTTTAGTTGTAAATTGTGGGACACCTTTTAAATCCTTCAAAAATTACATATCGGAAAATGCACTCCAGCTGAAATTTTATTTTAAAAAATATAAAACGGTATGCTTGAGATAAAACTCTTTAATCCACTGCAGCAGCATATCATCAACACAACCCTTCTCATGCACATACGATCCATTCTTTCGGTGCATGAATATTTTTTTTTAACTTTCTCATCCAGTGAAAACTTGTTAGAAGCAACACATCACCTGAAGCAGAAACTGCAAGGACTAAAGTCAGACTTTTTCAAATCTGCACCAGACTAATTTTCACACTTTTGACCATCGTCAGTCCATCCAGGAATGCAATCAAAGTACACTAGAATCTCGTCCATGTTAATGATCATATTGTCGGCAAAATCATCTGCTTTTCTTCTGGCCTTCACGAATTCATCACATGATTTTATTTTCTCCAAATCTTCTGGGCGACGCTGGGTCATCGATGTCCATGGATGAAACACTTTATTGTGTCACTTTAAAAATTGTTCCATTGTTTCAATTTATTTTTCAAATTACTGTGAATACCGGTGAAATGGAACCAAAGTTAGCTTCCATATTGCGGCTGTCTTTGTATATTGAAAACACACACCCCCAAAATGGCACACTTAAAAGAATCCATAGTCGGCTTCCAAGGTCAGCTTGCTTTGCAATAAAATAACCTTTGTATTGATATCCTTTTAAAAAAGAAAATGGCTTCAGAGTATCCAAAGTCAGTTTCCGAGGTCGGCTTGCTTTGTGATAAAAATAACCTTTGTCTTTGATGTCCTGTCAGTAAGTTCAAAGAAGGATCTTACTGCTCACTGCCGGTTGTGTTTATTCACCACCCTGGCTTCTGTGTGCTTGGCATCTCTAGTTATAATTAATACAAAGGAGCTTTGATGTCTGTGGGTAAATAGTAATGATTCTTTTGTAACCTGTGCTGGCAAAAAGATTATCACTTTCACTCAAATGAATGTGTTTTCAAATAATGATTTTTTTGCAACACACTGTCATAGAGTGGACCTGGATATAATTCAGTCTTGATTATTTTGCACCTGACACCATATCGTGCATGAATGGCAGTTGTATTGGTTGATTATTTCTCTCTCCTTTTTGAAATCATTTGCTTCTCTTCTGGCCTGCACAAACTCATCACATGATTTTATTTTCTCCAGATATTCTGGGTGACGCTTGGAGATGGACATCTGTACATGAGAAAAGCACTATATTGTTCACTTTAAAATTTGTTCCATTGTTCAATTTATTTTCAAACTTCCCGTGAATACTGGTGAAAAGGAACCAAAGTTTGTTTCCAGATCTCGGCCGTCGTTGTATATTCAAGGAGAAGGAAAAAAAATTCTCACACTTAAAAGAATGCATAGTCGGCTTCCTGTGTCATCTTGCTTTGCAATAAAATAACCTTTGTCTTGATTAAAAAAGCAACCAAAGTTGGCTTCTGAGGTCAGCTTGCTTTGTAATAAAAAGAACCTTTGTCTTTGATGTCCTGTCGCTAAGTACAAAGAAGGGTTTACTGCTCACTGCCAGTTCTGTTTATTCACCACCAGGGCTTCGATGTGCTTAGCATCAGTAGTAATAATTAATGCAAAGGAGCATTGATGTCTGTGGGTAAATAGTAATGATTCTTTTGTAACCCATGCTGGTGAAAAGATTGTCACTTGCACTCAAGTGAATGTGTTTTCAAATAATGATCTTTATTTGCGAGATACTGTCATACAGTAGACCTGGATATAATTCAGTCTTGATTATTTTGCAACTAACACAGTGTCATGCGCGAATGACAGATGTCTTCAATATATTGGTTGATTATTTCCCTCTTGTTTGCGATTTTGTTAGATCCAGTTTTCACACGGATAACATATTCAAACCTTTGAGTACAACCAAACACAATTTGTTTCTGAATGTTCATGTCAAATGAACAACATGGCATGTGTTATCGGACATAAGCGATACACGCTACAGTATGGAAGCCTACGCTACATATACGGATTTCGTGGATATATTTTATTCTTCAATGCTCATGTTGGAAAAAAGGAATAAATGATAACAATACAAGGTTAGTTTCTTTCATTTTATTATCAAATGAGCATTTTGTTTATCTATTTTATTGCAATATGCATGAGGGGAGCACAAATGCAATACAAATTTATTTCGTTTCTTAAGTCTTGGGACACATGATGTACATGAAAAAAAAGTTTCACCATAAGTTCTGGGACAGGAAAAAATTATTATTTTATCGTGTCACAATATATACGGTAAATACGGTAGTTTCTTTACATGTTATCACTTGGCCAGACTTTGACCTTGTAATTCTCCCTTTGTGGTATTCCATCCACATATGGTTAGTATATTGACCTCTCATTTCAAGTTTTATTTTGGCACATTCTTCTTTCGAATAAGATATGTTTCTGAAGTGATTATTGAAACAAATTGTGGCATTTTCAGATGACAAATCTCTTTGGGCTGAAAACATGAAGTCACTGTTGTCACTGAATGCTGGTATTCTATCTGCTCCATCCTTGGTCTTTTCAAAATGTGTCAACCGTCCAGCATTGGAATTTTGATTTAACAGCTTCTGGCAAAACCTTTCAACATTAACAGTTGGTTGAAATAAAGAATCCTCAATATTAGTTTGTGAGCTTCAAAACAAAAGATCCATTGCTTTCTTCAGACTAAGACGCCATTTTCTGGGATTATTCCATTTTGATGTGGTAGAGATTGGAGCATTAGTTCCATCTTTTTTTCTTTTCAGATATACCCACAAGTACATATAAGATTGTCTCAATATGGCCAACCTGAACAAAGTAAAATCAAAGTCAAGAAAAGAACTTGTATACAAGGCCTCCCACTTTCATATATGCATATTGAAATAAGTGATGGAATTTGATTGGGGGTGTGGTGGGGTATATTGTGGATATAAAGTCTTATGTTTTTCTTTTTTTCTAACTTATTTTTCAAGTAAAATTAATCTTGTTGGCCCAATGCTTTAATCCCCTTTGCTCGCTTGACTAGTTCTTCCTATTTCCTCTTACATTCTGCCCATGCTGTCTCCAGTAAGATTAAAGTTCCAGGAATTACACCTTTCCAAAGTGTCATCGTTTAAATAGTTAATTATAACAACATATATACTGGTAATCAAGTCATTACGGTAACCCCTGGAAGTTGATTAAGTGATGACAGTGCCCCCTATGTAAGGGAAGTAAATAACTTATTAAAAAGGTCTATAGCCAACATAAGTTGCTTTGACAAGTGCTGAGTCAGGAGGAACACAAGTTCACATGATATGTCAAAAAGAACATTGCTGGATTATTTTGCACATATAGACCACGAAAGATAAATGTCCTGTTGAAACAGACGCACATGATTAAAACACAGCATCCCAATTACATCAAGTGCCAGGAAAACCAAATTCATTTGAGCAGAAGGGGATGCTGTATAAACTTTTTGTGAAACAAAAAAAAATATGTAGGTGTTTAATGTAATTAAATGATGTTTACACAAAGAATGGATTCCAGTCAAGGTCCGTTATGTGGGTCAGTTCAGAGTCAGTTCAGTGGACACACGCACAAGTTGGATTGGCTATCAGCTAATCAGAGACAAGGGTCTGCTGTGCTGAGGCAGCTGACACTGGTCATTCACTTTACAAGTGATCAGCGTTGCTAGTGGACAGTTTGTTTTGTATTATATTCTCTTCTTGGTTCAAGAACTGTTTGCTGTTGGAACTTGACATTCTTTCAGGACTCAATCATAAGCTATACTGGAAATATGCTGATCTAGTTCGAATTTCTAGGCATGACGCTAGAATTTGATTTATTGGGATTACAGTGCAACAACGACTGTCGACTCGCCAGTAGTTAAAGTGGATGTCGTGTAGCATCTTCTGCTGCAAAAACCTATTGTTATGCTGAGCAATTGCTAAGTTGGAAAAACTGTTTGCCGTGTGTATATCACCCTATTCTTCTGCGGGCAGTTGAGGACTTTGGTATATCATGGAAAAATCGCAGCAGCTTTCCTCATCTCGTGGGTGCCGCGGTCGAAGAGCAAAAAAAAACAGACAACAATGGGATGCTCAGTTGCCAAAAAATTGGTCAGTGGGGAAACTTCTTCAAAAAATACGTGAAATTAACATTATTGTGCCAGCTTCTCTAAAGAAGGCTCAACTTGTGCAGATCTATGAAGAAAATTTGAAGCTAATTCAAGATGGCGGCCTAACACGAGCCGTTAAGCCCCTGGATTCTGACTCACCCGCACTGGAGGGTTTGCAGCAGCTCGGGATGACGTCAGTACCCACAGAATCGCCCTCTTACCTAGACGAGACTGGGCTTGGTATTTCTGCTAGCCAGCCAGCGACAAGTCTTTGGCAATCTTCATGTGCAGCTAATTCAGTCCATCCATCGCCACGCTCAGCTTCGAGAACCAGTCAACGTAGTGCACAGCCGCGAGCAATAGGAATGCCTTGTTTCGTGCCCACGGTAAGGGGAGCTCCTAGCACTGGAGACATTTATCAACAACAACAACAACTAATACACCACGTTCCTGAGAAGGATACCGTTCTATTGGAAGCAGTATCATCTCTCCAAGCGGCTGTGATAAAAATGCAAACCCAGTTAAATATGTCCAACAATACGGCATATCCGTGTACTGAGACACAGGCGCATACCCTCGCAACAGTGATGTCGGCCACGGAAACCAGGTCTGGCATCGCTTCGGCTGTCAAGGAGTTTTCTGACCATGGCGTGCCTATTTCTACCCTACCGGATATTGACCCCGTCAGCTCACAATTGCGGAAAGAGATTATTGCACGTAAATACGTGAATTTATCTTTACTTCTAATGCCACATGAATTTGAAGATCAAACATCCATTCAGTCAGGTCAGTGGGGCATGAAGTTGGTGGAAAAGTTTCCTGGTCAAATTTCTAATAGTACACAAGTCTGCGACCATAGGCTGTCTAAGAACTTGACTATTAGCGAGTTCATACTGGCGTTTAGTCGGTACAAGGCGATTATGTGTGATGCCTTCCCTTCCAGAACTCAAGAATTGGATCTATATCAGAAAGAGATGATAAAAATGCATGCCCTAACAAAAGGAAGCCCAGCTTTTTATGAGTACCACAAAGAGTTGGCACGAAAAGCAGCCATTTACTGCAGCTCCATGAACATTAAAGTAGATTGGAGTAGAATCGATCCCAAGCTACAAACGTATGTCTTATCTGCTTACAGAGTTGTTCCATGCCATCATTGCCGGAGTTTTGCTCACGATTCAGACTTCTGTCCCCTCACTGCACAGACAGCAATTAGTCAACCAAGACAAAGTCCATCAGTGAATAATCAGATTACAGTAGGTAGACAAGGTTGGAGAAGGATATTACACTTAGGGAAAGAAATATGTAATAATTTCAATGGAACAAATGGCTGTTTCCAAGCAAATTGTAGTAATTCGCACGTGTGCTTGACTTGCTAAAAAACACATCCGCAGCTCAAGTGCAACCTGATGGCAAAGCAGGTGCTGCCACCTTCGAAACCTCAATGGCTAAATCAGGATATAGCATTAGAAACATTTCAGGCAACCACACCCATCAACATCACTAGACTCCAAGAAGAATTGCGACACCATCCTGATAAAGACTTTGTTGACTATCTTATAAATGGTCTCTGCTATGGTTTTCATACAGGACTTTCTCATCAGCCTACATCTTCATTTGAGTGTAAAAATTGGGTATCAACGACATCACAACCCGATGTGGTTGATGTATTGCTCGAGTATGAGCTCTCCAACAACTACCTCATAGGCCCCTTTGAAAGTCCACCATTTCCTATATTCCGGATTAGCCCCCTGGGTGTAGTACAAAGCAAATCTTCGGGCAAGTACAGACTTAAAGTAGATCTGTTGGCACCACACAGTTCACTTGAGCATGAAAGTATCAATGCCTTAATCAGCAAAGATGATTTTTCTCTTCGTACGTAAACATAGATGATGCTATTCATATTCTGGTGCAGTTAGGAATGGGTGCTAATATGTGTAAGACAGATATTACCAATGCATTCAAGCTAATTCCCATACTCTCATCATTGTGGCCTCTGTATGGTGTCAAGTGGAGGAACAAATATTATTTCTACACCAAGTTAGTATTTGGTAGTAGAAGTAGTCCTAAGATTTTTTATACACTGTCCAAAGCGATTTCGTGGATAGCTCAACATAATTATGGTATATCACATTTCTTGCATTTACTGGATGATTTTTTGTCCATTGATGAGCCTGATTTTCCAGTGGAAAGAACTATGGCATTAATTACATTGATTTTCAATAGGTTATCTATTCCACTTGCTCCCCACAAGACTTTAGGACCGTCACCAGTCATGGAATACTTGGGTATAATTCTAGACTCAGAAAAAATGGAAGCTAGATTGCCACAAGATAAGCTGAGCAGGTTAGCTGCACTGATCAAAGCTTTCCAGCAAACGAAATCTTGCACGAAGAGGGAATTACTGAGTCTTTTGGGCCATTTACATTATGCAAGTCGTGTGGTCGCCCCAAGTCGGTCTTTAACATCATATCTAATATTCTTGTCAACAACTGTCACTGAATTGAATCATCATGTAAAAATAAGTAGCGAATGTAGACTGGATCTAAGGATGTGGAGTGACTTTATGGCGCAATGGAATGGAATTTCTTTCTTCTTGGACTCCAATGTTACCCTTGCTACGGATTTTGAGCTCTTTACTGATGCAGCATCAACTGTCGGATTTGGCGGTTTTTTCCAAGGCAGATGGTTCCAAGGATCATGGCCGGACAATTTAGACATACTAGGCACAGACAAGTTGTCTATGGCCCTGATGGAGATCTACCCCATCGTAGTCTCAGCCCATATATGGGGCCATTTGTGGCAGAGAAAACAAATTTTGTTCCATTGTGACAATATCAGTACAGTTGAGATAATTAGGAAACGTCGATCCAAGTCTCCCATGATAATGAAATTGCTTAGGCGTTTAACATGGATATCAGCTCAATATTGTTGCGAAATTCTAGCCGAATATGTCCCAGGGAAAGATAGCCTCATTGCAGATGCTCTCTCTCGTTTTCAGATGGACAAATTCTGGCATCTGGCTCCAGCTGCAGAGAAAACTCCTCACCCATGCCCAGTCTTAGAGGAACTGATACTCTACTAAACAAAACTGTGGACCTTTTACTACAAGCAGCACATAGTCCACGGACACAATCAGTCTATTTATCAGGTTGGAAAGCCTTCAGTCATTTTTTGGTCATGTCGGGTCACTGGGATGATAGGTGTGATCAACCTTCAGTACCAATTGATGAGAATGCCTTGGCTAAGATTTTGTGGCATATTGCTTCAAGATTATTCATATTTGATATGCATCTATCAAGCTATATTTGTGTGGTGTGAAGTATTTCTGTGTCAAACAGGGCATATATCACCCCCTCAATGGCCCTTTGTATTCGTGCTGTCCAAGATTGCAGATGGTGTTGCGGGGTGTGAAGAAATCACAGAGTAATGGCCCTAACACAAGGTTACCCATCACCTTCGATATATTGGCGCGCATGTGTGCTTTGCTTCAGAAAGGTTTCTTTGGTCCCTGGGTGGATGGTAGGCTGCTTGCTGCATCTTCATTAGCTTTCTTTGACTTTTTACATTGTGGCGAATTTACGGCGATGGCAACTAAGGATATGCAGTACTTGCGGATCAGTGACTTTATTATTGCTGGTGATAATTCTAATGGGACTTTAGTGTTGAGAGCATCAAAGTCTGATCCATTCCATTATGGTGTGCAGATCAAACTTTTTGCAGTGCATAACTGTACTTGCCCCTTAAGGGCTTTGCACGGCTATCTAGAGCTCCGTGGCAGGGTGGGCTGTCTTAGGCCTTCTGACCCGCTATTTACTACAGATGGTATTAATCCACTTTCTAGATCAGTGTTTGTGGAGAAGTTACATCTGCTCCTGCAGGTACTAGGCTATCCACAATACAAATTCAATGGGCACTCCTTTCGGATAGGGGCCGCCACTACCGCGGCTAATGCTGGGATCGAGGACCACCTTATTAAAACACTAGGCCGTTGGACTTCAGATTCTTATTTACGTTACATCAGACCTCAAGTGATGCCATTTTTCATGCACAGCAGGCCATGTGTGGATCTACCCGTTCATAGACAAGTGCTGCCTTATGAGCAGTTTCGTCTGCATGTTTTCTTGGATAGAGTGCATTTGATAGAAGTGTGTATGTGCTAATATACGTTAGTTGGTGTGTGTCAGTGTTTTCTTTCGGATGTGATCATCAGATTCTTTACATGGACTGATTTCTGAGAAAGGATGTGTGTCAGTGTATTCTTTCGGATGTGATCATCAGATTCTGTACATGGAGTTATTTCTGAGAAAGGAGTAAGCAGATTCTGTGTATTGTGCCAAGTGTTTCATTGCATTTGGAATTCTTCAGTTTTTCTATGTAGTGTGATCAATCAGATTCAGGCGCCCTGTGAGGTGTGTTTCGCATCGGTGTGTTCACAATGTGTAACAGGATCATCAGATTCACTGGCATTGGGCGGCGTTTAGGCACCAGTAGGGCCTGCACCCCGTGTTTACATTATGTGGTTGGTGTATCTATTAGGTTTCTAGTTCAATCTGTTTACTGACTGCACTGCAATCGTTTTTGTGCATCCAACTTAATTTGCACTCCTGTACTTTACTTTATTTATACATCGACCCCTAATGGGGAACAAGCCGTGAACATTGCAGTGCTGAACATACATGTTTATAGTTTGTTTCCTCATATATGACTGTCTTTCAGATTCTCGCATCACAGCATTGGTTACCTTACCAATACAGTCTAGATTTACTGTTATTTTAGTCTTGTTATCACCATAATAATGTTTGCAGGCAGGGATCCCTGAACAGTAACACCTTGGCACGGGTCCTTACAGTGTTATCCAGTTATATGGTGTTTCACAGTTGTACGGGTCTTAATATGGCAATGATTCATGTTTCATTTTCCTAATTGCTTATATTGTGTGTTATAGTTCGTGCTTCTTTTAACAGAACTGCAGGTTGTTCTTGTCCATACATATCTGTTCCTTGGGGCTCTCCGCTGCATACTACTGCAGTTCCATTCTCAGCATGCAGCGTCGTTTGGGCATTCTGTCCCCAATCCACTCGACTTACAGACATAACAGGTTATGGCAACTCTACCTCAATACAGCGGCAATTCTGCCTTAACAGTTAGGTCAGTCAGTCAAATATTGGCAATTCTGCCTTGACATCAGTCATACTGGCAATTCCACCTCACAGATGATGCTTCAGGCATACTGGCGATTCCGCCTCATAGGTAGTGCATGTTGGCTATTCGCCCCTGACAGCAGTCATACTGGCAATTCCGCCTCATAAATACTGCATGCTTCTATTCCATCTTGCACATTAACCTCATGCAGTGGAGGGTGAGACCCAAGGAATGCCAAAGATGTATAATTATGTACTATTTTATAATGCTAAATAGTGTTATTAAAGAGCTGATATTACTTTCTTATTAGTTCTTCTTATGCTACATGTATCATATACGCAGTTCACCTGTCAGTCAATCCAGCTATCAATACATGAGTGTCGGGTAAATTGGCGATTTCACCTATGGTCCACCTGTCCATCATTCCATCTAGTTTTATATTGTGTAAATAGGTGTTTAATGTAATTAAATGATGTTTACGCAAAGAATGGATTCCAGTCAAGGTCCGTTATGTGGGTCAGTTCAAAGTCAGTTCAGTGGACATGCGCACTAGTTGGATTGGCTATCAGCTAATCAGAGACAAGGGTCTGCTGTGCTGAGGCAGCTGACACTGGTCATTCACTTTACAAATGATCAGCGTTGAGAGTGGACAGTTTGTTTCGTATCCTCCACCACCCCAACTGCCGCCTGCAGTTCTGTTACATTTGGCTCACCCTTCACCTTCAGGTCTTTTGATTAACCTCCCTTCTGCTTACTGATTCCACTGTCTCTGGAGGTGGCAACCAGACCCCTCATACTAACAGGCTACTCTTGCCGTATCTTCTACAAGTGGTATTCGCCGCTATTGCATCATCGGGCATTCTGTCCCCAATCCACTCGACTTACAGACATAACAAGTTATGGCGACTCTGCCTCAATACAGTGGCAATTCAGCCTTAATGGTTAGGTCAGTCAAACAACGGCAATTCTGCCTTGACATCAGTCATACTGGCGATTCTGCCTCATAGATAGGGCATGTTGGCCATTCGGCCCTGACATCAGTCATACTGGCGATTCCGCCTCATAG
The DNA here is from genome assembly GCA_016617855.1 of Megalonaias nervosa. NCBI lineage: Eukaryota > Metazoa > Mollusca > Bivalvia > Unionida > Unionidae > Megalonaias > Megalonaias nervosa. The sequence continues at coordinate 39,284 of JAECUM010004326.1, read as the reverse complement.
ATAGTGCTTCAGGCATACTTGCGATTCCGCCTCATAGGTAGTGCATGTTGGCTATTCGGCCCTGACAGCAGTCATACTGGCAATTCCGCCTCATAAATACTGCATGCTTCTATTCCATCTTGCACATTAACCTCATGCAGTGGAGGGTGAGACCCAAGGAATGCCAAAGATGTATAATTATGTACTATTTTATAATGCTAAATAGTGTTATTAAAGAGCTGATATTACTTTCTTATTAGTTCTTCTTATGCTACATGTATCATATACGCAGTTCACCTGTCAGTCGATCCAGCTATCGATACATGAGTGTCGGGTGAATTGGCGATTTCACCTATGGTCCACCTGTCCATCATTCCATCTAGTTTAATATTGTGTAAATATGGTTTTACTGTGGGATGCGCTATAGGACTAGTGTAATAGTCAGGCACATAAATTAGCAGATCTTGTTGTGGTTGTATGGGTGGAGGCCAATAGAAAGTATTTTTAACAGGTAATTACTGTCCTGTCTTAATCTTGCATTGCTTTTTGCTTTGCTGAAGTTGATGCCAAGATTGATTTGATTTTCTTCATTTCTGTTTCTGGCATAGATGTCAGAACTCTGTGACATCAGTAATTTTAATTACATAATTTAAAATCATGTGTTGGGGCACTTTATTATCATAGTTTGAGCCTAATAAACCAATTTTCTCTTTATTACATCCATGTTTGACATAACATGAACCCTGTCAAAAAGCAACATATTTGAATTGTTAAATGTTTGCTAAATCATGGATAGATATACTAGAAAAAATGTTGTATAGATACAAGAAGTCTAACTATAACCCTTAGCTTGCCTGTTTTTGAGGGTGCCACAATTGCTTAAAATATAATGTTCTGTTTGACCCATATTTCTAAAATAAGAGGGCAGGTACCAATAGCAACCAGAAGAAGGTGAAAATGTTAAATAGACATCATCATAAGTGTTATTATATAGATCTTTTTGGCAAAATAGCTTGAATGTAGATTTCTTGCAAGAAAACAAGCCAAATGTGGTACAGGCACTAGAAATTTTAAATCACTTTCCAGGCAATAATAAACCATGAGCTGTGAATTTATTCGTGGGGTACATTTTTGTGGATTTTATGGTTGCTGCAGCTGCATATAACTCAAATTTAAAACCTAATGAACTGTTCTCCATCTCAGAAAACAATAGAAACCCCTTTCACAATTAATGAATTATTGACAAAAATCTCTATTTTGTTGTTGTTGGGTTAGGAGAGCTATGAAAATTGTTAAATAAATTCACAGTAGGAGACCCGAGTCTTGTGTCTCCATTTTATGCTGCTCCTGATAAATTTCATAAGGTTCTTAATAATACAAACTTACTTCATTTTCATTGCTACTAAATTTCAATGTCTTCAGCTATCAAACTATTGCATAGCAATTTTAATTTGGAGATCTGTCAATACTTGTTTAGATAATTTTCTTCAAATATTTTTTGGTGCATATTTACACAATTTCTTGGGAAGTAACTTGTGAAGAAAAGTTTGTTCGCTAATAATCCCATCACTTAATTTTGGCAAAGAGTTGACTTTCATCAGATTGTTGATTTCAGGGCTTTGCAGTTCCTGTAGATGAGCAGACCAAGATGGTGTCTTTTGTGTTTGGTGACCAGGAGTACACTCTAACTCATGGCTCAGTTGTCATTGCAGCCATAACAAGCTGTACCAACACAAGCAACCCCACCGTCATGCTTGGTGCAGGTATTCAGTCATAAACTCTGAATTTTATTTTAATAATTAACAAATTCTAAATTTCCATGATGTTAGAATACGGCAATCATGGCTGTTAAAGAGGAGTTGCAGATCCCGTCTTTGTCTTGGTACTTAATATTCATAGATTACAGTTTTTGTATTGCTAATAAAATTAGAGTCTCAGTCAGAGCTTTTATTACATACCCATTTAATTTGACATGGTTGGTTTGCAGTTGATACAAACGTTCAGTCTGTATTTTCATATCATACACACAGACTGGTAGTGTTTTGGTGTTTTCCTTTGTCCTTGTGTTGATATTCTTAGATGCACTGAATCAAATTTTTATAAGTTCCAATTCATATTGAATTTCATTCCCACTGTTAAGCTAAAACTATTGAGAAAGTGTGATAGAAGGGGTGTGTAATAAGTACAAAAAATGCAATCATGTTTGTTCTGAGTTGGAGGAAAGATCTCGTTAGATATGGCTTATGAATACGTCTCACCCCAACAGATTTTACATATCTTGGTGCCATATCAAACTCATTCTGAGGGCCCAAGATGGCCAAAAGTGGTTTATCGTGCTTGCATTTACAGGTCACTGACATCTCATCTCAGTCTGTGTAGGTTCAGGTCTCAGCTCAGCCAACTGGCATATGTGAGAAAATTTGCCAGTAGCTTTCCGTGGGTTGGTGTTTCTTTCTGAGGTTTTCCTGGGTTCTTCCTCTATGAAATATATTGGCCATGTGCTGAATAATGGCACAAAACCCACAAAAACCAAAAATGATTCTTTCCATTGACTCAGAGTGAAACATGTATGTAGTTTCTTGCATAGATCTCAACTGTGTGTCAGTTGTCATAATGATTTGTAGGGATTGCTGTTTGTACAGACAGGTATTAACAAAACTGCATGTATCTCCTTCAGATATATTCCCCAAGGTTGTTAATGTTAAGGATATAAAGCCTGTTACCTCCTGAATCAAGCCCTACCAAAAAGATGAAAATCCATCTTCTCTATCTCGTACAGACAAATGGCAATAACTGTTGAGCATTACCTCACCTTGTTACCACCAGGTGTTGCTAGTTTTAAATCTTCACTTCTGTACAACATCATATCAGACATCTCCTGTGAGTCCAAAGCCAATTTTTTTTTCAATTCGAACCATCAATACAGGATTTTGGATTTATTGGATTAATATTCATTCCTACACAGGTGGTAAATATTATTTTTTTTAATCTTGTAAATATTTTGTTTATTTTTTTTACACTTTCTCAGACTTGGCAATTTTTAGACCACATGGTAAACACACTTTTGTTGATACATGTTGACATTCACAGTTTGGGGCCCTGAGTGGCTGAGTGGTCTGAAGCGCTCACCGTTGCGGATCACTGCCATCTCACCTCCGTCTGCGTGGGTTCAAATCTCGGGTTCGGCTAATGTGGGTATGTGAGAAAGCTTGCCAGTAGCATCTCCTGGATCGATGGTTCTTTCTGGGGCTTTCCTGAGTTCTTCCTCCACCATTTATACTGGCCGCCATATATAGTATATCTGGTGCTGAAAAATGATGTTAAACCCTACAACAAAAACAACAGCATTCACAGTTTCATGTACGCTGCTTATTGTTTGCTCTGTTATGACTCTATGGTCATAAGCTAAGTAACAGAAGAAGCAAAACCAACAAGTTTTGTAAAACTTAACAAATAACTTAATTATCATGATTATAAATAAAAATGTGAGAGGATCTTAGAGAATTATGAAGTGAATCCAAAATAATCCTGATAAGGTTCTATGAAAGTCCAAAATGAATGAAAAGTTCCTTATAAATTTCAAAACCAGAAATGAACTGGTCCACCAAGAATCTTGATGCTGTTCAAATGGCATTTGTCCAGAACTACTTTGAATAATTCACAATTGTTCCAGGATAATATTATAATCCAAAAAAATGAGCTCTTTCTATGTCCACTGAACAGTCCCAAAAAAATGTTTTTCCTTTTAAATAATATCTAAGTACAACATGAAACATGTCTGCAGACTTGATGTTACAACAAGAACACAAGAAATAAGAATGATTCCAAAAGAGGAATGAAATCGATTGCTCATTTCTCTCCTTATATACACATTCTATTACAACTATATTTGACAACAAACCCCAAGTAACAGATTATACTACTCATGTTTCAAAATACCTACTCGTGTGACCTAACTCATCCAATAAGAATTAATTCTTCTAAGATAACACCTGACCAATCTGTCAAGTGGGAAAAAGGCTAAATCTCATAAACATGTTTACTAATAATTCTATTATTAGTAACTCTCAAGACATACATAAGCATCTATTTATAGATCCTACGCAATTTTGCATTCTCTATTATCTTAGAACAGACCCAATGCATGTACACCATCAACTAAAGATAAGCTCTACAATTTACATCCTTGAATAAAAATTACAATAAATAAATATTGTCTTCAGTCTGATTAAAATCAGATCTCCACTGTCCTATGTGAAGATCTGACAGTGACTGCTTAGGGGTAATATTCAGGTGACCTATGTTATTACCATAATCGCTAAATTTATCAGCCAATCAGATGAAGTATTATATATTCGCATTGGGGAGACTGAGCAGTATAGCTGAAGAGCTTCTGTGTGTGCCTATCGATTTAATGCACTTTCAAATTTCTGAAAGCTACATTTCCATTGGCTAACTCAAAGGTCACCAGAACATGACCTCTAAGTTGTCGCTGTCAGGTCTTCACCCAGGACAGTGGAGATCTGATTTTAATCAGATTGATAAAGACTTGTACCAGGAGTTACAAAAATATACATAACAAGTGAGTAAAAGCCAGCAACAGGTTTTGTTTTAGCCACTTTTTGCAGACCTGCCAACCCTTACAATTTTGCCACAAGTCTTACAAAAATGACCCATAAAATATGGAGTTAACAGAATCAAAGCAAAAAACTATGGAAATATGATTGTTGTTGTAAACTCTGGAAAATTGGCTTGTCCGTGTTTGATTTTAATCCAGGTTTTATATTAAATTTAGAGGAGTTGCTCAGGGAACCAGACTATTTTCACTTGATATCCCAGAGGCATTAAACTGCACATATTTTTTCAAGCAAAACATCTGTTTGATCAAACTGTTGATTATAAAAGTTTCAAGTAATGGCAACCAGCAAGCAATACATCTTGAAGACAAAAGGGAAAAAAAGCATCTTAAAAAGTGTTAATAATCAGTACAGAGGAATCAAAAGGAATGTTCAGGTTCTTGTGAATGAAAGCAGTGATGGCAACAGTTATGTTATTGGACATCACATGTTGATCTGAGTATGTCTCATGGTGGGAAATATGATTGTTGTCATGTGAAATCTAATAAAAATTCCAAGAATTACATCAAGTTGAGAGATATCAACAAGCCATTGAGCTCCATAGGATTTAGAACTGAAGTGGGTGCAACTGTACTATAAGTAAATAAGGTTTACGTGTACATTACGAACTTTTCAGCTGAACATAATGTTTCCATCGCTGCATCAGTTTCAAATCCTGAACATTTTTAAATATATTTTTTCCAACTTTACAATAACAGTAAATGATATTTTGTTACTCCTTGTGGAAAACTGTCAAAATTACGGTAAAAAATCAACTTCCTTACTTGAATCAGTCTTGTTAGGGATGGCACGTCTGTTTTGTTGTGTTTTGTTTTATCAGTGAAATGTGATGATGAAGTGTAATAAATGCAACAAGTTCAAGGTAAGGAAGACATGCATGAGTCATGCCTTGCATGTGCAAACTGTACTTCATCAGTACCATGTTCTGTGTGTTCTGCATGGTCTGAGAGTGTATTTTATAAAAGTTGACCAAGGCAAAGAAAGAGGGTGGCGAGGAGGCAAAGCTTAAAATTTCTCAAAGTAATGTGATTCATTGGGGAGTGTATTCCCATTTTTAGGCAAACCAGGTGGCTTAAGTGCTCCCCCCCCACATCTGAGCATGGCCTTCTGATTTGTCTATCTTAACATTCCTACGGCTACAATTACTATCATCTTAGTAATAGATCCATTGATCTCATCAAGACCATGGCTTCATATCTCTACAGTTAACCAAGATCTTAATGACAGATTTTCCATTCAGGCATATATGCTTATGGCTACATACAATGACAATTATGTGGATCTTAGCGATAGATCTGTCCATCTTGCAAAGTCTATGTCTTTATGTCTACAATTACAGAGATCTTTACGATAGATTTGTCCATCATAACATTACTATGGCTACATAGAGTTAAATAGATTTTAGCAATAGATTTGTCTGTCTTGCCTGGCATAAGACTACCAAGCACATTATGATGCAGATTTTAGCGATAGATTTGTCTGTCTTGCCTGGCATAAGACTACCCAAGCACATTATGATGCAGATTTTAGTGATAGATTTGTCTGTCTTGCCTGGCATAAGACTACCAAAGCACATTATGATGCAGATTTTAGCGATAGATTTGTCTGTCTTGCCTGGCATAAGACTACCCAAGCACATTATGATGCAGATTTTAGTGATAGATTTGTCTGTCTTGCCTGGCATAAGACTACCAAAGCACATTATGATGCAGATTTTAGTGATAGATTTGTCTGTCTTGCTTGGCATAAGACTACCCAAGCACATTATGATGCAGATTTTAGTGATAGATTTGTCTGTCTTGCCTGGCATAAGACTACCCAAGCACATTATGATGCAGATTTTAGTGATAGATTTGTCTGTCTTGCCTGGCATAAGACTACCCAAGCACATTATGATGCAGATTTTAGTGATAGATCCATCCATCCACCATGTCCATGGAACAGCAAGCCATACACTCTGCGAACCAGTTGTTTGTACCAGTATGACAAAATTGTCCAGCAGAGCCGTCATCTCCTTTATTCACTGCTTACACACACAGTAATGGCCATGAATTATATAAAGATGATGTCACTGCATCATTTTTGCCACATGGAATGGGTTATCCAAGAATGGAAGCAGTCCATTAACATTCTGGTACAAGACACATTCCAGTATCTGTCATACTGAACTCCTGGCTTTAGATAAAATATAGCGGTGGTTAACATGACAGTCCCCACTTTTCATAAAGTGGATTAAATAAGATAGATTACTTGACACATCAGAGCAGGTTCAGAACATTGTGGCCACATCTTTGATTTTAGATTTGCCTTCTTAGTGATTTTCTGATGAGGGTGAAAACTCAGCCAACCAATATACCTGGGAGTCGATGACCTGAATTGCTCAGTTCATTAACAGACCAGCTCACCATTTTGTGGCAAATGTGTTGATTGCCTCTGCTTGGAAACTTGATATGTTGCTGTTTGGGAGCAGATTTGAAGACATTCGGAAGCAGGAAGCTCAAGAACTACCACTCCAACTTGCCACTCCACCTATATCATTCTAGAAACCAGCTGCCACTGCCACAACAGATGGAAGATAGGCAAGCCAAGCAAAGGGATCTTTCACATCCCAGGTACCATTCTGATCTCTACTTTGCACCAGCAGACAACAGCCAAACCAGTCTAGGTAGCACCCTTACATTGGAGGTAAGAAACTAAGTTTCTCTACCCCCAAGTCTACTGTCTCCCGCTGCTGAATTAAAATCCCCACTACCAGATTCTAATCATTTTTGAGGGCTTTGGATTTCATTTATTCCATCCCCTCCTCTTTCTTCCTCTCACCTTCTAACTGACATTGTTGTTATGGGCTTAATGGCATTTTTCAGTACATGATAGGCGATGCATGGCAGCCAGTATATTTGGGGGAGGAAGACCTGGTGAAAACCTTGGGCAGAACCACCAACTCTTGGGAATCTACTGGCAAGCTTTCTCACATGTCCACAATGGCTGAGCCCAAGACTCAAACCCACGTGGACAGATGTGAGATGTCAGTGATCTGTAAAGGTGAGTACCTCAGACCACTTGGACAACTGGGCCCCCACAAATGGATTTGCCATCAGATCGGGAGAAGGATGAAATTCTTCAGCAGGAGATTCAGTTGCTCATCAACAAATGGTTGGTAGAGATTGTATGAAAAGCACAATGTCCTGATTCTATTCCTGGCTGTGAACTCCTAGGTCTTTACCAAATTAAAGATTCTGGACCCAAAAGCTTGGGCTGTGGATGCACTTTCAATCAGTTAGGAGGGGTTATTGACATTTGCCTATCCCCCATGGTCAGAGTACTGAAAATAATAAAGAAAATAGGTGGTCAGAATGTTACACCTCTGTCTCTTTCATGGCACTTGTCAGGATGGTCTTGTAAGAGAATGGATTTAAACCTTCAGTTGTGACCATATATTACCTTATATTTTGGGACAATGTATTTCTTGGGACACCATAAATTAATTTTTAAAGTAATTTTTTTTGTGCACTGTATGTTCTGGGATGCATCATTTTTTTCAAGTGATAAGTTGCTGGAAACTTTTTAAATCATTCAAAATTTATGTCAGAAAATGGACTCAAACTTGAGTTTATTAAAAAGTTATAAAACTGTATTTTAGATAAAACTCTTTAATCCACTGCAGCATCACCTCATCCACCCAACCCTTCTGCTGCACATGTATGATCTATGCTTTCAGTGCATGAATATTTTTTTAGTTCCCTCATGTCATGAAAAATTATCATTGCAGGCAACACATCTGCTGCGGAAACTGCAAGGACTAAAGTTAGACTTTTTATCTGCACCAGTGGTATGAATTCTGACACTTTTAACCCCCTTCTTATCAACAATCCATCCAGGAATGAGTTCAAAGTTCACTGGAGTTGCATCCATATTAATGATCATATTGTTGGTAAAATCGTTTTTCTTCTGGCTTTCATGAATTCATCGAATGATCTTATTTTCTCCTCCAAATCTTCTGGGAGATGCTGTGTCATCAATGTCCTTGCATGAAGTACTAGATTGTGTTGCTTTAAAAATTGTTCCATTGTTTCAATTTTTTTCAAAATTCCCATGAATATTGGTAAAAAGGAACTAAAGTTGGCTTCCATATGTTGGCCAACTTTGTATTAAATAAAATAGAAAAAATCTGTACACTTAACACATTAACCCCTGGAGGTTTTTGTCGTTTTCGCCTGAAATGCGAGTAGGAAACCCATTTTGGGGGCTCTTTCTGAATACATCCTAATACATCGACCTCTAAGACATTTTTAGGTTAACCTAATGCCTAATTGTGTTAGAAACATCGTTTTTCATTGGCTATTTCGCCGAGCATGAGCAAAAGGGTAAAAGTTTTTTTTTCTTTTTTTTTTTTTTTTTTTTTTTTACTTAACGGACCCATCCTTTTCATGTCAAGACCACTCTTTATTCTAAATGCCCATCTTATCCTACTTTTTGCAAAGGTTCACCGGTCTGTCTTAGATCTGAGGCCAAAAAGTCTAAAATCCGGACACAATCAGATTCCAACCTCGGGCGAATTTCGGCTGGAAAAAACTCGGGGCCAAAATGTTATGTTTTTCCCTCTGAATTTTGTAGTGCAACTAGAACATACATATTATTTGGTATCATCGTAAAGCTACGTCTGTCTACCTTTCTATAATACCACCCACTTTATTGTGTCTTACATGACCTTGACGCTACAGAGCTCAGAAGTAGGCTACCACCTCCTGCCGCGTAAACGCAGCGCCAGGGGTTAATGAGTTAAAAGAATCCAAAATCAGCTTCTGGGGTCAGCTTGCTTTGTAATAAAATAACCTTTGTATTTGATAGCCTGAATCCCTTGCCCTGTTTCAAACTGTAATCTGTCCTGGATCTTGTCATGAAAACTTTGATCCATTTGTCTGGACCTTGCTGAAACTGTTGTCATACTAAACTGTTTCCTGATAGTTTTAGCTTCAACATTTAGGTTGAGTGACTTGTCTTTCAGTTGCTAACTATCTTCAAATTGGATGGTTTGGTGATCCATGTGACTTGACCAGGCATAGAAGCCAAGAACCAGTCACCATCAGTAGCAATCAGAGAGTCATTATACATTCAGTCTTGTTTGTAGATAGGCCAAGAGCAGTGGCCATGCCAGATCCTGTCCATGCTGTCAAACACCTCTTGAAAATGCACAGAGAGTAATCCTTGCATGTGCAAAAGACTCTTTATTTATCGCTGTCAAGGTGAGAATGCAAGACATATCATCCCAAGCCAGATATTCGTGGCTTAAGTGGGTTATATGCTCAGCATACTCTGATGTTACAAAAGATCTGAATCACCTCATGAGTATTTCAGCTGATGAAATAAGAGTGATCTCTGTGAGTCTTGCATTTGAATGCATTGTTTTGATCCGAGACATCATAGAAGCTGTTGGCGGGCATGAAGCATCAACCTTTGCCTGGACAAAACCTGAATCTGATAGGTCCCATAGGTGTGGCCCAAACAACCTTCAGTCCAGACCCAATTATACCCATAAAGCCTCTTAGCCTATCTGGATTTGCTAGTGAATTTTGACTGTAAGAAAATTTCAATGATCATTTTCTTAACCTAATAGAGCAGTCATGGTTTATGTAACCATGCACTGTGTTCCTTTAAGTAGGAGAGCGAGTTATTATTCACATAGGGAATCCAGTCTTCCCTTGAAGGATAACCAAGGTATAGGTATCAGCATTCCCTCCTCCTATTACCTATTCTCCTAACATTAATATAAGTGGGAAACATATTTGAAAGAGAAAGCAAAGTTTTAAAGTAAATAATGTTTCTTCAAGAAAATTTACTAGATCACATTACTTAAAAACTCTGCCAACCACCCTGTAATGCAAGCATCCTCATTGGTATTTCACTCGACTTAAAACTAGAGACCTGGTGATTGCAACGGGAGATGATGGACAAGAGTTATTGCCGTTTGTGTATATGAGCTAGAAAAGACGACATTTCATCATTTTAGTAGTGGGCTTGTATACCAAGTGTTAATGTGATCAGGTAAGTAGTTTCAGAGAAACATGGTTTTATTCTAAGTTAAAAACAGTAGTCACTGTATCATATTAGGATTAGCCACAGGAACTACTCTAGCCTGGGTCAAGCATCTGATTGGCTGAAATTGTTATAACTTTGGAGGCCAGTTTTTGATCCATATTAATGATGAGGTGATTTTGCATCTGTTTGGCTGTGCTTGTTACCACTTTGGAGTCCATAATTTAATGCAATTTTCATTAAACTTGTGAAATATATGTTCATATCATAAGGATCTTGAACAAAGTTGAATAATGAGCGAGAGCCACATATATTAATGAGGTGATCTTGCATCTGATTGGCTGACTTTGCTACATTTCTAGAAGGCATAATTCTGACCAAATTTTGGTCAGACATGGAATAGAGGCTCATAACAGGAAGATCTTACACAAGTTTGACAGTGATCAAGGTTGATGAATATTTATTAAGCAATCATATTTCTGATAGATTGATGTTCTTACCACTATAGAGAATGTTTTTGAGTTGATATTTTTAACACTTGGTAAATATGTTTATATTCTCAAGATCTGGGATTATTTCAATTATGAGCAAAAGCCATGCATGTTAATGAGGTGATCTTGCATCTGATTGGCTTAGTTTGTTGTCTCTCAGGTAGCTTTGTATCTGATTTGATTTTGATCAGACTTGGTAAAATAGGCTTTTATTATCAAGATGTCACATAATACTTTTACCGTATTTACGGCATATGTTGGGACACAAAAAATTAATTATTTTTTTTCGTGCCCCAGAACTTATGGTGAATATCTTTTTACCTACATGATGTGTTCCAAGACTTAGGAAATGAAATAAATTGTGTTCAGTATGCGCCCTCACTCCACCCCTCTTAAAGGCCACACCACATGTTACAGTAAAATAGATAAATAAAATGCTTTTATTTGATAATAAAATGAAAGAAACTAACCTTGTACTGTTATCATTTATTCACTTTTTTGGTCGACATTAGCATTTTATTAAAGGAAAAATATATCCACGAACTTGTTACCACTTTGGAGTCCATAATTTAATGCAATTTTCATTAAATTACTAAGCAATCATATTTCTGATAGATTGATGTTCTTACCATTATGAGAATGCATCCATAGTGTTATCGCTTTCGTCAGACTACACACATTGGTCATTGACGTGAATATTGAGAAACGAATCATGTTTGGTTGTCCTCAAAGGTTTGAATGTTTTGAGAATGAAAACTGGATCCAGCAAAATCACATACGAATGAGAGAGTCAGAATTATCAACCCCATTGCTCGAAAGTACCTGCCATTCATGCGTGACACAGTGTAAGGTACAAAATAACCAAGAGTGTATTATATCTAGGGTAACAATATGACAGTATCTCGCAAATAAAAATCATTATTATAAATACATTCACTGTGAGTACAGATGACAATCTTATTGATTCCATGGGTTACAGAAAGTCTTATTAAAGCAAGTTAGTGCTGTGTATACTATTTACACTGAAGAACTCAAAACCCATTTGTGTCAATTATGACTACAGATGAATTCATAAAGGCAGGAAGAGAAGAAGATGATTTCAAAGACAAGATGATAATTAACATGGATGAAACTCCTATGTACTTTGATCTCATTCCCGGACAAACTGTCAATAAAAAAGGTGTTAAAAGTGAAAATTCGTACGACTGGTGCAGATAAAATGCATCTAACCTTAGTACTTAAAAGTTTCCGCAGCAGGAGATGTGTTGCTTCTGATGATAATTTCTCTTGGTGTGAGGGAGCTAAAAGATATTCAGGTACCAAAAGGATGGATCATACGTGTGCAGGAGAAGGGTTGGGTTGATGAGGAGGTGATGCTGCAGTGGATTAAAGAGATATATCTCAAGTATACAGGAAAGTAACAATCTCTTTTAGTGATGAATTCATTCCAAGTGCATATTACAGATGCTGTAAAACGCTTTGAGAAGGGGTAATGCAGTGCCTGCAGTTATTCCGGGTGGATGCACCTCCGAGCTACAGTCACTAGATGTCAGTGTAAATAAACCGGTCAAGTCCGACATGAAAAGCTGGACAAATTTTATTCGTAAAGCAGCAGAAGGCCTTTCCAAGGAAAATGACAACACATTTCATATTAAGAGTGCAGACAAACAAGCGGTTGTGGACTGGATTGTGAAAGCAGTCGAATCGCTTCAGGACAAGCCAGATCTGATCCGAAAATCATTTAAAGTTTGTGGTATTAACAATAACTTTAATGGATGTGAGGACAATATCATAAGAGATACTGAATGTGATTAAAATGGCAGCGACAGTGAAGAGGACGAATTTGATGGATTTGAACCTGAGGAGGTTGAGTGAGCAATTAAGAATGTGGCTAGATGGAAGGATTTAAATTAAATATATTCGCGGCATTCAGGTTTGTTCAGCAGTACTTAGATTATGTCAGACATCACTGCTGTGTAAATAAAAGATGTTTGGTTTCGGAATTAGCATGTTTATCAGTCACTCTGTACTGTCACTGTCTGTCTACCGGTATCTCTCTGTCTCTCTGAATACATTTTTTACGTAATTACAATGTATAGTTTCTACTGTGCTCATCAATAGTTATTTTGCCAAATAAGTCATGTAATGAGCAAGAACAGCAAATAAACCTTGGCATTTAATTTAAAAGAAACTTTGCTAAAGCATAAATTAGAACAGATAAAGTTGAACTCGTTCTGATATACACAAACGATTCATTCTTACCTGAGCTCTTGTTCTTAGCAAATTTGCATCTTGGACGAAAAGTGTAAACAAACAACACTCACAGCATTTTCCTTTTTAAAGTTTTCTTTAATAAAATTTACGTTTGAGTTTATTTTTGACATGTAATTTTTGTTTGATTTTAATAGTGTCCCACAACTTATGACTTGAAAAAAAAACACTGTGTTCCAGAAACATACGGTGCACAAAAAAAAATACTTTAAAAAATAATTTATGGTGTCCCAACATATACAGTGTCCCAACATATACAGTAAATACGGAATGAGTGAAAACTATATATATTAATGAGGTGATCTTGTATCTGATTGGATAAGCTTAATACCATGTGTGAGATGTTATTTTTTTTTGGTAACCCAATTTAGATCAAACCAGATGTTGGATGATTTAAGTTATGAGCAAGGCTTATGAATATTAATGAGGTTGATCTTGCATCTGATGGGCAGAGTTGGTTTTATTTTTACTAATCTAGAGTATGTTTTATAGGATTTTGATTAAACTTGGTACATAGGCTTATATCATGTGGTGGATAAATTAGATCATAAGTAAAATCTATCAATATTTATGAGGTAATCATATGTCTGAATGGCTGGAGGTTGAATTCCAATCAGATTTTACTTACGTTTGTTTAGTGAGCTTATTTATATATTGCCTTCAAGTTTTATAACGAGTGAGATCTGCACATATTGATGTAGTAATTTGCATCTGATTGGCTGATCTTTTAACCTTGCTAGAGACTATAATTTATAAACTTGTAACCTTGCTAGAGACTTAAGTTATAGGTGAGATCTATGTATATAAAATCTTTGAATATTTATCAGTCTGTTGTAAAGTAGGTGCAGTTCTTGTGATATATTTATGTAGGCAAAATGGGAACCATTGCAGATGTGTTGCAGAATTATTAAAAATTTTAGTGAAAATTCTGCATTCTGAATTGTTGATAAAATACCAGAAAATCAAAGTTTTATAGGATAAAAGTTTGAATAGCTGATTTCTATGTGGACAGAGATAGGACCAAAAGTACTTCAGCACCAGCGTGATAGATGGGTTAATAGAATGTTGTTTCTCTGTGTAAAAGAAAAAAGACTATGTATATAACAACAAACCAGTTGATTAGACTGTAGCTAGGTAAAGAATTGCAGCGGATATAAATAGAAACTAAAGAAGCAGATTCATGTTGGCGGTTAATATTTTGGCCCAAAATGTTTAAGGTATTCAGTGTTTTGGAATTGAAGGAATGTAATCACCATTTATTGTCATTGGACCTTCATTGCTTTGACTCTGTTCTAGTGTATATGGTCTTATAGGAAGATGCACTTTGACTTTATAGGTTTGTTACTTTTAATGAATATATTGTCTATTCTGAATGGGGTGGCACCCAGATTCTGCAGAAATTGTTGCTTGGATTCGTAATAAATGTGCTCAGGAATTGGCATCTCACATAGGCATGTATTCTTGCAACATTACATTAAGCCTGCTTAGTGAAATGGTCAAATGTTAAGTTATACAAGTCTGGTGATTGTCATCAGGCACAGTTGGGCCTGTTTTACTTAATTTGCCCAGACTGATTGCTGCAAATTGTCTAAGGCAATATAGTTTGGGCACTTTGCCATGTTAGTAGCACATAGACACAGTAACTGAATTATAAGCATTTGAGATTGGAGCTGATTAAAGTTAATGTCTGGTTTCTTACAATATTAATATTCTTTTGTATGTTAATTTTTTAGAAAGGTCTAGTTTTGAATTTCTTAGATACCCTAATAATATTTTACAGGTCTTTTGGCAAAGAAAGCAGTGGAAGCAGGACTCAAAGTGAAACCATACATCAAAACTAGTCTATCTCCAGGCAGTGGTGTGGTCACATATTACCTCAGAGAGTCTGGTGTGACACCATATCTTGATAAGCTAGGGTGAGACTATTTTGCGACTCAATTACATCTCCATTTCCAATATCTTGGAGTATTATTTTATCTTTTATGAGTTGGGTAATCTGAGATAATGACATGATCCAAGCCTGTCAGTATAAGGAAAAATGTCAACAGTAAATTCATTCAGCATTTAATCCTGTTTGTAAATGTTACTAATCTTTTTCAAAGATTTTTAATCATAATTTCTTTTGCATTCTTATCCATCCATTACACTTCTGTTTCTACACTATAAAGCTGTTTGAGAATAAGCGATGAAACTTCATATACTTATACATCATTACTAGACATTGTATCACATGCACATTTGAAGTGTTGTTTCTCTTTTGAATACATTCCTCAATACATTAATAATATGATTATAAGCCTGTTATCTCCTGAATCCAGACTTACTAAAAGATGAAAATTGTCTTTTCTGTCTATATCATATAGACAGAGGTCAGTAACTCTTGCCCATACCTCCTCTTCCCATTGTTGGGTTGGCACCAGTTTTTAATCTTTGTCTTTGGGTCCACCACCACCACCAGCACCACCCCACAGTAAATCAGAATGATAATGCCTTCCACCAAAGTGACATCATCAGAGTTCTTTGTGGGGGAGGGACGAATGCATATATGTTGTAGTCACATTTGGATATGCCAGACTTTCAGCAACATATGCATTGACTGGTACAGGAGACATGAAGCATTTCATGACTTCAGGCCAAATTTTACTCATCTTTCTATCTTTTACTCCAGCAGTTAATTTGGATACAATGGTGGATTGTTTCCCCATTCTTAGGCAGTCCAGTGGGTGTAAGTCCCCCTGCAAGTCTGAGATTGCCCTTCAGGCCTCTAAGACTGGGCACATAAGTATTTGTCAGATCAGTGGATCCAGCATATAGTACCATCTCGACATCCAGAGTACTGGAGTCGACTAGTCCAGCTTCTGCACACCTGACAATCAGGCCACTGATTCTACTGGCTAACAAGCCATCTACCTAGGTGTGACATAAACACCCAGCTGTGTCATCTTTCCCTTTTTTTTGCATGGTATCAGCATTAGTTTATTTAGGGATGATAGCATCATGCCATAATTACCTCAGGGCATGGTTTATCTCAAAATGGATGCAGATTCGGACCAAAAGTATTCACATTAAGTGTGAAGATACTTCTGAGCAACATCCCTACTCCAATCTGACCATGAAAAACATGTAGATTAGTTTTGAGGCTGCCATTGAGAAGATATACCAGGTGTTGCTGGCTTTAGAATCCCTTCACCCCTGACCACTACACATGACTATAAAGTCAAAATATGGGTTAACATCAACAATAAAGAAGAATCTCCATCTTTCCTGCGATTCCCCAGTCATAAAATCTCAACATTAATGATTGGCTGTCCAAATGTATCTGTGACTCAAGGAATGCTGAAGCAGTTGTTTCAACAAGCCATATACCAGCAGTGTTCTTGTTTCACTGGTACAGGACACATTCTACTGCCTGCCATTCTAAACTCCTGTCACTGGACAAGAATGGAATGGCAGTTAACAGCCAAATCAGTCCAGGGGCAGTTTTACATTTAAGATGGGAAACCAGGTTTCTCTGCACTTAAGACTACAGCCTTGAGCTTCCTGACACTGAATTAACACAAACACCACCCATAGACAGCCTAGGTTTGTGCATTTGTGCATTTCTGATCCGTTGGATCAACCTATTTCTGCAAAATGGATGGGTAACCAGAGTTATTTTGGAGGGTCTTTAGATTTCAATTATCCAAACCCCCTCCTCTTTCTTCCTTTTCCTTTGTAATGGATGCACCATCATGTAGGGAAAAGGACCACATTCTTCAACAGGAGATCCATTTGCTTAGTTACAAATGGGTGGTGGAGATTGTATAAAAGTGACAATATCCATGGTTCTATTTGTGGCTGTTCCTTATCCCACAGTAATGCCTTTATATGCATTATCTGTGAATTTGCTCAATCAGTGGCACCTCTTTTCCAGTCCACTTGACCAGAAGATCAGTATCATGAATGTGTTATGATCATTCCTGGTCAGTATTGCAACCACAGTTGGTTCAATACGGGAATTCTTCTGGAGAAATGCCAGCTGGATATGACAATATGTACATTGCCAGTACGTGTGGTTGGGGAGCCCACTTTCTGCCAAACTTCATTACTGTTGGCAGCAAATTTCAACCAAGAGAACGGCCTCTGCACATCAACCTTCTAGAAATAAAAGCTGTCATAAACACTTTCCAGCTTCGGAAGTACTGACGCTTTGGTATGTCAGTCCTGATTATGTTGAACAAATTGAGGTGACTTACCTCCTCAAATGGTGGCACCAAATCACCTGACATGTGCATCCTGGCTTGTCACTTTCTTCATTGCCATTACTAACTTAAGATCAACATGCAAATCAGGCACATTCATGGCAGATTTGGTGTTCTTGCCAATGTTCTGTCCAAACAGGGTCAGGTTATTGATATGGAATGGTCCCTTCATCAGTTGGTTTTTCATTGGATTTGTGCACTTTGGAGGCATCTAATGATGAACCTGTTCTTTGACAAGGTGGAACCACAAGCTGCCAACCTTGGTCTCACTGGTCCTGGACCCAGAAGCTTGTGTCATGGATGAACTGTCAATCAGTTGGGAGGGGTTAATGGGTCTTTGCTTACCTCCCCTCCCCCCAACAATCCTAGTACTGAAATTAATATCAAACATATGGGATCAGAATTGCAAGATAATTCTGATAGCCCCTCTCAAATGGGACAAGTCCTGGGTCAACAACCTTCAAGCAGTGGACCTATCCAGGAAGATTACAGCCAAACCAGATCTTCTCAACCATGCCAAGGTCACAGGTATTTCATCCTAGTCTTCTCCTTCATGTATAGTTCTTGTCTGAACAGCCTTGTGAGAGAAAGAATTCTGACCTTCGATTGTGGTGGGAATCTTGAGAGCGAGAAGGTCCTTCACTGTAAAGGCTAATGAGGGAAAGTGGCATATTTCTAGGGACTGGTGTAAACTCAATTCCATTTTCCCTTTGCTTCAGTCCCCCAGCATTTTGCTCTGGCTCTACGAGGAGAAAATGTTGGCACCATTTACCACCAAAAGTTAAAGCTCCATGACATCTGACACATTCATTTAACAGGGCAAAGGAGATATTAGTCATGATAAAGAATTGACAGACCTACTTGCCAATTTTGATCCCTCACACTGTTTTCAAAATGGAATCCATCCTGTGTCCTAATATAGCTCAACTCAAAGAAGTTCAAGCCATAAGTCAAGACCTTGCTGAAACTGTTATAATACAAATCCTGTCTCCTGATACCTTTAGCTTTGGCTTGCCAGGTGAGTGAGCTACATGCACTTTCAGTTGAACCAAATTATCTTCAGATCAGAAGGTTCAGTGATCCTCATGACACATCCTGGCTTTTTGGTCAGGGAGGAGTCACAAGCACTATCTTTCATCTCTTGATAAGTTGAGAACAGCAGCCATGCAATATCCTGTCTGCACCTTCAGGCAAGCACTACTTGAACTGCACAGACACAGCACCCTCAAGCAAGCACTACCTGAAGTGCACAGACACAAGACGTGGTAACTGCAAAAGACTTTTTCTTCTGTGAAGGTGGGAAAGCAGAATACCACCTCTCAAGCCCTGTCTTCTTGGCTTAGATGGGTTATATGCTGTGTGTACTGTGATGTCTCAAAATATCAGTTGCCACATGTGGATTTCAGCTCATAGTATTAGAATGATCTGTGTGTGCCTCACATATGAATACTTCGTTTTGATCCAAGATATCATAGAAGCTGTTGGCTGGCATACAGAGTCAACCTTCTCAAGTTTTTATCTCAGAGAATTTTGCTTTCTGGCGACAAAATCTAAATCTGGTGGGTCCTGTGGCTGTATCCCAGATGACCACCAGACCTAATTAAACCAACACAGCCTCTTAGCTTTGCTGGATTCAGCAGTGATTTTTGATGGTGAGATTTCAGTAATCATCATCTTATCTGACAAAGCGGTCACATATCACATGACCATAGGCTGTGTTGTTTTAAGCAGGAAAATGGGTTATTATTAACATAGGAAATCCAATCTTTCTTCCCTATAAGGTATAGGTAGGATGCTCAGCCATCCCTCCACCTATTACCTGTTGTCCTAATGTTGAAGTAATTGGGGAATGTATTCAAAGGAGGAAGAAAATTTTTTCTAATAAATTATGTTTCTCTGAGAATACTTGCCAGACCACATTACTTGAACATCCTCCCCTCCCAGCTGCTCAACTATGTTAGCATCTTTGTTGGTAGTTTGCTCAGCTTAAAACTGGTGACACCCTGCAGTGACAGGAGGAAGTAATGGGCAAGGGTTACTGCCCTCAATCTAATTGATGCAGACAGAAAAGACAAATTTTTGTCTTTTAATAGGCCTTGATTTGGGAGGTAGCAGGCATTCCTAATGTTAATGTGATCAGATAAGTATTCTTGGAGAAGCATAATTTACTTGAATCTGCTTTTCAAGATCAAGGTCACAGCTTATTATTCGACATTTCCATCACAATATCTCTTCTTTTAAAGCCATTTGAGATTAAGGGATGGAACTTGGTTTCCTTGTGATCACTAGAAGTCGTGTCACATAAAGCATTGAGAATGCGTTCTTCAAGATCATATCTCATTATAATTTGTTTCCATCACACACTTTCCCTTCCACTCAGTAACAGTGGTTCCAGCCTTTTCAAGTACAAGGACCCCTTCTTAACTTCCAAAACTGTAGCAGACTTGACTCAGGAACTGTTGTAAATGAGTTCGTATTTTATTCATCATAACAACAAACCTTTGAAACATTGTAGTACATGTGTGAGACTATTCACGGACCCCTCGAAATAAACCCTGCAGCCCCCCAGAGGTAAATGTTTTAAGGCTTCATTTTTCTTTCTGCTTTTCTATTTTCTTTCTACTTTATATCATACAAGCTGTTTGATGTGTAGAGATGAAACGTACACTTCTCAGCTGGATCTCTTGTATCACAGTCAAGGTTTTTGCCATCAAGGTCAGTGTGATTGACCATTTTTCTTTACCACTTTACTGCACTTTTCCTCTAATAATCATTAGGGCTGTTCCATTTGAACATAAATGATACCCAGGGAATGCTGTTTGAAATATATGTGAGGGTATTGTTCACAGAGTTTAAATAAAAATGATACAAATTCTAAATTGCATTAATGGATGACTACTCAACATTGACAGTGCCCTCTCTGTGTCCGAAGAATGTTTTACTGGAACAGCCCCATGTTTCTCTGAGAATACTTACCAGACCACATTACTTGAACATCCTTCCAGCTGCCCAGCTACAGGAACAGGCCTTATGATGGGGCAATAAAATCTGGTGTTTTTCCATGTCTGCACAGCAACTTTACAGCACTTTCTTAAAAATTATAGTTAAATAAATCAGTATTAGATGCACAAAAATGGAATCTGATATACATGACCTTTGTAACCATTTGGTGGTGGTTATATGCATGTGGTTTCTTCACCTTGCTTGAATATATTCAACATAAAGTGTAAATTTTTTTAAAAAACATTCCTTTATTTCTTTGATACTTAGTAGTATCCATTTCTCATTTTATTTGGACAATGTTTACTGATCTGCAGCTTAGGGCCATCACCATACTAATTAGTTGAAGTCCGCAGCTCCTGATACAAATAGGATGTCTAGAAATGTGTTCATGTTAATTTATATTTTTTGTTTATTGTGAAGGTTTGACATAGTGGGTTATGGCTGTATGACATGTATTGGTAACAGTGGACCTTTGCCAGAGTCTGTAGCAGGAGCCATTGAAAAGGTACATTCACATTTTAAAGTTTTGTGTGGTTTTGTGGGTTTAATGCTATTTTTCAGCACTTATAGTAGATGAATTTGCTATGTGTTATACATGGCAGCCCTTATATTTGGTGGAGATAGAACCTGAGAAAACCCTGGGAAGAAATACCTACCCATAGGAAAATACTGGCAATTGTTTTTAAATACGCACATTTACACCTTGGACCACTTGGCCACTCAGCACCCACATACACATTTGTAAAAACATGTATACCAGCTATTATGCTTTTGGTACAATCATTATGAGTTTTTTCACCAAATTACGTTTTACACTGGCCTTTATATGGATTACACCTTTTTGGTACATTAAATAAGGGCTGTTCCATTAAAACATACATGGGACCAGGGGAAGGCAGTTTTGAAATTGGGTAGCCACCCATAGATGTGATTTAGGCCTTTCAGGACCCACCACTAGAATTGATTTAACAATGAAATCACCCACCGATAGAATTTTTTTGTTGGGGTGGGACATATTAGGAAAACAATCGACTCACAGAAAGCAAAGCTTTTGAAAAATGGTAGTCCTTCTGACTGATATAAGGTCCTTTTTGTTTATGGATATACTTAGTGAAAAACAATGTATAATTTATACAATAAAATAAAACACTCATACAAGGTTGTTATTTTATCAGTTTACATAAAATTCATCAACAATTTATATGTTTTGTTTTGTAATGCTGACAAATCTTGAGCATGGTATTTATCATCATCATAATCATCATCATAAGCAGCATCAACGTCACTGTCTGACACACCGTTAGTTCACATTGCAACATTCTTTTTCATCCATTCATTCCCATATCTCTCTAACAACTTGCCCATTATAGAAAGACTGATGGTTTCACTGTCTACCTTGGGTACATTTTTATACCAAAAATATGAATTTAAACCTAAGAAGAAATACTAAATTATTGAATTAACAAAATTAAATAAACTAGAAGGATCTAATTTAAATTGGTTTAAGAGCTTACATTATTATAAATGGAATGGATCTTAATTTAAACTTATGTTTAATAGTTTAAATTCAGAAGTTTAAAATGAAACTTTATAACATTTACCTTTCACTTGAAAGAACATATTCACTTTCTGCCTTTTTGTTAAACGTGTCAGTGGAGCAATCGCTAACAACTGAGGAAAAAAATGATTGGAGGAAATGATATGGTCCTGTTCTGACCCTACGATTATGGGCAATAGCCCCGATAAGTTTCTGACAATATTTGTCCATCAGGTAGGTACTGCCTATTTCCAAACCTTGTCCAACTCACATAATTTCACATAGTATATGGGTGTCCATGTTTCTCAAAAAAAATGAGCATTTCTAACAATGACATGTATTTTTCAAAGGCTGCTTTATTCAGCAACATAACAGACTCCTCACTTTCAGAACAGCCAGAGGTTGCCATTTCAGCTCATGGTTTCTGATTGTACAGTTATAAAGTTGCTGCAGCCAACTACAAATGTTCCTGATAATATTATACGCAAAATGAAAATGTCAGCTTATCCTTCTTCTTGCTATGGGTTAACCATGGAACTTCCTTCTTCCACTTATCTTGTAAGTTTCTTTCTCTTTTGGCTTTATTGTACACACGTATTTAGAGTTTCTTGTCTTGGGGGGGGCGGCGGCGATTGACACCATAAAAAATCTCCACATTTTTCCAACACGCGAAACCACAAAAAGTCAGTGTCCTAAATGCTAGATGCTCTTATATGATTAACAAGTAAGTGCCCAAATGACAATTTATGGCAGGCGCCAAAACGACAATGATAATTTGGATTAAATGGTGTAGGCATGATCTTTGTTGTAACTTCATTTCACTTTTGAATTTTGTCGTGTTTGACATGTTTATAATTTAAAGAAAGATTTATACAGTCCTATAACATGGGATGGATTCAGGCCGCACAGACCACCGAGCTTTTGGAAAGTGGTGGTCCTTCTGAATATCAGGTGGCCTCAGGCCAGCAGACCTGCGTTAGTGTCAAACCCTGTATGTAGGTCCCAACATATGGGACAATGTTTTGTTGTAGAATTCGAGAAGCGCCGTCAGGTAAAAATAGTTTTCACTCATTTTTGTGAAAAAACAAAAAAGTAGCAAAGCAAATAATATTTAACCTATGCCCAACATTGCTACACATGTGTAGAAAAATAATAAAACCATAAGTCTGAAATCCTACCAATTAACTGTGAGTGGTTACATTTAGAAAGCCCCTTTTTCTGAAAATAGATGCACTCGTGTTGGCAGTTAGAAAGGTTTTAGTTCATTCATATACCAGCTTTAATGCTTCATTGTGTTACAGAGTATTTAGTAATGGTAATGTTTTATCTGCAACAAAGAAATTTAGACAAACAAAATGGTATGAGGGATCTGTGTATTTGCTCTCATCTACATGTTACAGGGTTTGTTCCAAACAAGTTTACAAATTTTTTTCAACTGCCATCTTATAGTGTACTTTCATAAATTAGGAAAATATTCTTGTTTAAGGGTAGTTGATTCAGCATTTTTACTAACTTGCAATTACAATACTGTAATCTAGCTAGTCCTATCAGTTAAAATTCATTACAATGTATAGCTTCTACAGTGTTCTCAAGTCATGTGGCCAAAACACACTGCATATGAATATGATAATTTTTATATGTATACATGTTTATAATATACGTACAACTCAGTTTCTAACTGAAAATAATATATTGCTTAAAACCAGTGTTAAATGCAGATATGCATACTGACAAATAGAGGGTATAATTCAAATAAGAGAATGAAAACATGCACATATATATATATATAGAGAGAGAGAGAGAGAGAGAGAGAGAGAGAGAGAGAGAGCTTGTGTTGCTTCCACTTCTCCCTGTTCAGCTCACTTCTCCCTCATCTATCCAAAAGAAGTCATTTCTCTCTATAATTCAAGTCTGGCTTGAATCCTGTTTGTGTGTGTGTGTGTGTGTGTGTATATATATATATATATATATATATATATATATATATATATGCACACACATACACACACATGCAGACAGTAAAGATTATTTATGATTCATTGTAACGGGGGATTGTTTTATAACATTACAACAGAGAAAAGATTACCAGATTATGTTAAAATTTATTGTTTATTTTTCACAAGTTTTTGTGCATGTCTGTAGAACCAGTAAACCTTTATTCTTTCAACATTTTTTATCTTGACAATTTTAAGAGACATCATTTCTAAATTGAAAGTTACGATCTTCTTAAAACTGGCAAAAAAATTTCTGGAAATCCCCTTCATACATCTTAATGCCTTGGGCTCACAGACGCAGATGCCTGTAAAATAAGAAAAGAACTGATAAGCACTATTAAAAATTTGAACTATGTGAGATAACCCCTAAGACACGCATATTTAAATCCTGAACATAATCAGTCAGTGCTCTGTACTGGTTACTAGTGTTGTAACTATGTTTCATGTTGTGATACCAAAATGTGACCCCACTTTTCAGCAGAAGTGAACAAGATATTGAGATATATGACAAATAACACATTCTTTATTGTAATTTATCTACATCATGTGACATAACATGTCAATATACAAGTTGAATGGCTTTTAAAACTATCTGCTGTTGAAGGAAACTCTGTCAACACCTCTGTATTATAAACATGAACCCCCTCACCAATTGGATTGGTAGTGCGATCAGAGTAATACCATACAGTCTTTTGTTGAAATACATACACATACCAATTTTTATTGTAAAATTTTTAACAAAAAATTCTTAAAAGAAAATTTTTGATATTTTGTACCATTTAGTAACATTACCTAAATAAAACAACTACTGTTTGACTTTGTACCTGTTGGCTACTTTCTGGATTACTCCATTCCGCACCAAGTACTGAACTCTATTTGGTGGCCTTTTTTTTAAGAGCAGCACTTGCATCATTGATGGCAGTTTCTTCCTCAGTAACCTTAAGTTCATCTTTTGTATCTTATTTATCGACATGAATAGAAGTTGATTTGTAGTAAAGTCACCAATCGCTCCACCAAAATATTGCTTGATATAACAATACTGACACTTTCTAGTAGTTCTGTCCGAGAAAAACCCAATAAAATGGCGTCTAGGCTATGATAGAAGCAGCAGCTATATTTTAAAACTTTTAAAAAAGTCTTTCAAAGGGAAGCACACTCTACTGACCAATAAAAATTTCTAGGAATCTAAGATAAAACCATTTCTTCTATTTCACTATTGAGTGCTGAAACTACCTGGTTATTTAGTGATTTAGCACCAGGGCATAGTAATAAAGTGCCTTGCCCATGTTGGCATTGATGGGGGGGGTAAAGTCCTTTTAAGCTCGTGTGCGTGTGAGTGTGTGTGTGTGCAGCAGAGATTTAACAGCTTGGTGCAAGGACATGTCCAGTGATTAAATAAATACTGCAAGGGATTACCCATTATCAAATTTCTATTGTCAAAAATGGTGCAAAATTCCTATTCAGTTTCTGACAGAAACATTTTGTACTATCTAAAATAAAATAAACTGTATAATAATTTTGTAAAAAAATAATAAAAATTTCGTGCAGCCATTCCATTCCTAACATTAATATAAAAAACAAATGTCTAAAACTATTTGTCTCATCATCACTGCTGGCCTAATAAGAGTTATTATTCCAGGTGAGGATAAGGGGATGTCTGTTTAGTACATGTGAAAACTGTCATTTTTTTCCCCCTCCCCCAGGTTGCAGAGTGGACTTTTTTCTAACCCCTCCTAAGTGTGAACATATACATTTGCTTAGTATCACCCTTCAAACACTGTCAATTTGTCTGCATTTCGAATAAAAAAGGGAGTTTCTTTAGTAACATGGTCTCCATATTTGCATGATCAAGTCCCTGTTTTCAAGCAGAAGATTTGATCACTCACTGTGTTTGATAATCTCATTAATTCCACACATTTTGCAGTTACATTTTTATTTCTCCATTATTTCTAAAAATATTAAAGCTGTACATTGCAAATACTGGATGCAAATGACACAGTTCTAACTGCCATGCATAATCCATCCTGGAAACCAGAAAAGGGCACAGGGGCCAATCTAGCTGCTTACAAATTAACTTATCAGTTATATATGTAATATAAAGAAAATCTACAAGTGAAGACACTAATCTTCCTTTTCGCACAACTTGTATGCCCATGATCAGACCCACTTAATATGCAGCTGCAGTACACTGAACTGTTGCCTGTCCTCTCATTGGCCAACTGAAAATGATGTACTGCACTTATTCATAACTTCTCTTCTTGATGCTTTTCATTTTTAAAATTGGTTAGGGGCTACAAACAAATTGGAAAGTGTGCAAATACTATCAGTTGTTTCTTGTTGGCTATGGCATATAGGTTTTATTGTAGCTTTAATAAAGTTTTGTTATTAGGTGTGTATGTACTACTTGGTCTTATCCCTACCCACACATATATTCAAACTTCACCCCCCGCCCATGTGTACATACAAAATGTAGTCCTCAACAAAACAAAGTTTAATCCAAAGCCAATATAAGATTCACATTGAAACTAACACACATGAACTCAAAAATGACCACTAGGGCATTCATTATAAAAATTATTCAAGTGAATAAAAAATAGGCACGGAGTGTAAAGCAGCAACTATGTTATGTGCTATGTATATTTTGGAGATGATAAACATACCAAAAAATGGTGTACTGTCCAAATGTTTTTCATCTTGACATGCACATAGCAAAATCTAAACATAAAGTCAACAATGTTTAATTCAACTTGCAACTGTGGTATCATTGTGCTTAAATTATTTGGAGAAAATGAAATGATACTAAGCAGAAAGTTGTAATAATCATCTTCTTGTATACAAGCCACAACCGACCACATTGTTAATAAATACTTGCATGGTTATGACCACAACCAATGAAAATAAGAACCATTACCTATTAAGAATCTGAAATCAAAGAAAAACTCCTAACACATTTTGACTTAGATTACCAATAGTTACATTTTAATTAAGTATGGACAGTATTATTTCTATGCAGAAATAACTGGAAGATTGGGTGAAGAATGATCTATTACTAACCAACTCATTGGTTTCAAGATAATTTTCTCATTTTTGTCCTATAACTTTAACTTCCTTTCCATATATTGCCATTTATTACAGTAGTTCCAAGATTTCTTTTAAACTGTCACAGTAATTAAACAAAATGCAACTGAATCCATGAAACTAGTTCACTGAAATTGTCACATAAGATACTTCATACAAACAAAGAACAGTAATGCCAGTGGTATTATGCTCTGAACTTCTTCCATTGCAATATTAAAGTGCCATCAATCAGATTTTTCCTCAGATATCCGTTAAATAGTCAAATTTTGTCAAGCTGTATTCCAAAACATCGGAATTATCTATTGGAACTGGACTTGGATTGATTACATGTTGGAGTTAAAATATCCAAACGAAACTCCATTACACACAAGCATTCGTTTCTGCCCCTTCAATCAATTAACTAACGCGAAATCTGCTCCTCGCTGATTCTGTGCATGTTGGTCATTTTGAGTTAAGTGGATGAAGACAAGTACGTGTTACAATGCCAAAGGCTTTTGACCGACTGAAACGAGTCTATGACAACAACGTTCGTAATGATTAAATAAATGGAATTTCACTAGTCTTTTAACACTTTTTGATTAGCTTGCTGAATAAATAACAGAACTCACCTCTAAGGCTGTCAATTATTTCTCTAGGCCTTACTTTCTCAACCAAATACCGACTTCTTCCCTGTTCAAAAACATGTTTCGCCGCCATAACTGTCACAATACGGCTACATTCGGTTCTTTTCGCAGCGCGCATAGGATCCGACTGATGCAAACCAAGTCTAACGAGACTAAAATTAATGTGGCCACAGAATTTATACTTTATAAGATTTATTAAAAAGTCTGCTAGTTTTCCTCATGATTGAGTAAATAATGATATAGATTTTCACTTTGTTTGTGATTAGTAAAACATAACATAAAATACGAATTTAAGAACTGGATTTCTAAAGTGGAAGTTTTTTATTACGTTTAGGTCGCACTTTTAGACAAGCCTACAGAACTAGTTATATCAACCACCTATAGAAGCGATTTTATTGAATAAACAACCTGGGACAGAAGCAATTTTGAATCCAAACCACCCTGGCATAGATGTTTTTAAAAATGCCGTCCCTGGGTCCCATGTATGTTTTAATGGAACAGCCCTAATAGAATAAAAGCAATAAAAGTTTTTTTCATCTCTTTAATTCTGCTTGTATAAATTTGAGCGTATTCTTAAAAAGATGACTCTTGCATAAGAATAGCATAAAAATACTTTCCTTATTTGCTATTTATAGCAACTGAATATGGCCCATTTCCAAGAAAACAGACAGGTTTCTTCCAATAAGAACTTTACCTCCCAGATTAATTATATTTATAATCTAGTTAGGTAGCAGACCAGTCTATACTTTTAAGGAAAATGGTGCCAGAAGTTTAGTTAAATGCTTTACGGTGTGAGTTGTGGATGTTATGTGATGGAAAATGTTAGAGCAGATGGTTCTTTTCAAATTTCACAACATGCAGGATCAGAAGAAGGACAAATCAATACCACTTTACTAACTTAAAAGAAGAATATGAGAGTAATGTAATGAAACAATCTGAGCACATGATCACGCGCATTGCAGAATTCTAGTTCATGATCATTCAGCGAAAGTTACACATGTAGACTTGTTCAAGTGAGTGCTGAATATAAATAATTTTCAATATATTTAAATTTGTGTTTGTATTCTGGTTCCAATCCATAAGGATTTTGCTGTTTATGACAAGAACTTTGACCAGGTGCAGAACCAGGTTAGTAGCCAAAATGTATGTATCTTTTCATACAAAACATGCTGTCATTCTGGTATGTAATATATAGATTGCACTTTTTATTCCCAAATTACACTGTTTTGCCACCTATAATAATAATAATAATGAAGACTTTGTATAGCGCCTAATCTTTAGAAGCTCTAAGCGCTTTACAACATTTGACAACACTTAAAAAAAAACATATATAATGATATGATTACAAAAAATAAAAACAAACACCACGAAATTAGAAACAGAAAACATGCTGTAAATATTTAAGGTAAGGATACATTGTAAGGATACATTATTAGGTCTTTAAGTCTGTTCGTGCAGTTGAAATAGGTGAGTTTAAGAGCGCTCTTGAATGAGATCACTGTGTCTTTGTGTCTAAGTGCAGTGGGCAATTCGTTCCACATTGCTGGGCCCTGGTATGCAAAAGAGCGTTGTCCATATGATTTCATTTTCATAGTGGGAATAATGAGAATACGAGTGTCAGAGGAGGAGCGTAAGTATTTTGCAGGTGTGTACACGTGGGTGAGGTCAGATAGGTATGTTGGATTGGAGCCCGTCAGTGAAACATAGCACAGAGAATAAATTTTGTGTTTAATTCTGGATCGTATGGATAACCAGTGTAGGGTAGAGGGCAGGGGAGAGGCGTGCTCTGATCGTGGTACTCTAAGGATGATCTGAGAAGCTGTGTTTTGAACTTTTTGAAGTTTCTGGAGTAGATATTGAGACGAACCAGACAGAATTGAGTTACAATAGTCCAGTCTTGAAAGTACTAAGGAACACACAAGTGTTTTAGTGGCATCAACTGAAAGATACTTGCAAATGGAGCTGATGCGTCTCAGTTCAAGATATGCAGCCTTGCATATGTTCATGACATGTTGGTGCAATGAGAGAGTACTGTCAAGTGTAACACCGAGGTTCCTTACTGACTGTGTGAATTTAATGTTGGTGTTGCTGATATTTATTGTCTGCGGTAAAGGATGTGAATGAGAAAGTCTTTGTGTTGTAATCAGAATGGCTTCAGTTTTATCATCATTCATCTGCAGCTTGTTACATGTCATCCATGATTTCACATCGGAAATGCACCTCTCTACGCCTTGGATGGTAGCTTCAACTTCAGTTGGATGGCTAGATTTGTATATTTGGGTGTCATCAGCATACAATTGGTGAGACACTGGATGATGATCTATGACACTTGAGAGTGGCTGAATGTATAGAATGAAGAGAACAGGTCCAAGAACAGACCCCTGTGGAACACCACAACATAGATCAACTGGGCTGGAATGTTTTCCATTTGCGGACACAATTTGTGTCCTGTTGACCAAGTAGGACTTGAACCTTAGTAAGGCTGTATCGTGAATGCCAAATACATGCTGGAGACGGTGAAGTAATATATCGTGGTCTATTGTGTCAGATGCTGCAGACAAGTCAAGGAGAGTGAGGACTGTAATCTTTCCGCTATCCAAAGCAGAGAGAAGGTCATTGACTACTTTCAGAAGAGTAGTTTCAGTACTGTGGCAAGGGCGATATGCAGACTGTACATTGCTAAAAAGACTGTTTGAATTCAGATGAGATACAAGTTGGGATAGAACAACTTTTTCTAAGATTTTTGACATGAATGGGAGATTAGAAACTGGGCGGTAGTTCTTTAAATCATTATGGTCGAGTGTTGGTTTCTTCAGCAGAGGCTTTACAATGGCAGTTTTGTAAAATGATGGGAATTCCCCAGATGAGAGAGAGGTATTAATAACATCAGTTAGTGCAGGCAATATTGGATCTAAGCACTCTAGCAGCAGTGACGTCGGAATTGGATCAAGTCCACATGACTTTGGTGCACTCTTCATCACGATTGTATGTACTAAATCCATAGAGACAGGTTCAAATGCTGCTAACGGTTGCCGTTGAAATTCTGTATCGCAACTGTATGGTGACGACGAGTCAACTGAAATTGTGATAGCAATAATTATGCTTATACCTCTTTGGGGGGATTGGCATGTAAGTCAAAATATAAACATTGTTTCTCTGAGTGTACTTTGTAACGTAATTAAACATTTATTTCATTATATTCACATGTCTCTGTTTTGATGGTTTTATAATAAATGACATGTTTGTGAGTTAGAGCTGCTTACCACGAAAAATTTTGTACTGCAGTATACCATGTTATTCTGAATTTACTGTGATACATACCACTGTATACCACAATTATTTCAAGGGCTAACAATTTGAATAACAATTTAATGCTCTGGGGGCAGGGGTCTGACACATTTTTGTTTAATTTCCTTCTGTCAATAGCTGGAAAAATATCTTGTTCTGAGTTATAGCAAAATTTCACCATATTGTAGCCATGATATTATTTGGAAAATATGAGTTATCTTGAGATCAAGAAAAGAAAACATTTCAGCTCAAGGAAAATCACACCCCTCATTTAAATGGCTAGTACTTTATAATAGATGAATTTGCTATGTTAATTGTTGTATAATTTGTAATCTAATTGCTGTAATGGGATGATTAAACTTTCACTACTGTGAAAGATATTGTGCTGACATTACAAAGCATGTTGATAACAAAGTGCTGTAACTGAAGCCTACACTTTGCTAGCTACACTATTGATATAATAGGCAGGGAAACTTTGAGTAGGATCAAATGCTTGGGCGAAATATTTTTTAGAGAGGCAGGGGACTAGGGTGGACAGAGCAGTTGCCCAGAGCACCAGAGCTCTTAGGGCACCAAAACAGGTGATAAAAATTTAACTGCGAGATAATTGGCAGGCACCATTTACCCTTAAGTATGCCACTGCAGAGAGGGTCGATGAATATAAAACACATTTAGCGAACAAGAATATATTTAATGGACTTGAGAAATTACGGTAAGTACAGTCAGAAAACAAGAGCAATAATAGAAATTGTAGGATGATTCACAGTCTTACAAAGAAGACATATGTTTAACATTTTCATAAGTTGGGGGGGGGGTAATTCACAATTTTCCGAAAGGTGGATTTGGCCTTCCAATTGGCCACCAATTTGGCATTTGTGACACGTGTTGAACATGTGACTTAAGGATCATAAATATAATTATATTTGCAATATTCACCTTTATTTGTGACAGATACAACCATTTTGTGAAAAAAATAATTTGTTGAACTATTTTGTCACAAAAAATGAAAACATGCAGTTAATATCATTTAAGTCATAATAGGATTCCTTGGGAATTTTTATACATTCCTTACTGACGGAAACTGCCAATGTACTGGTACAGTAAAAAAGTTCAGTGGTACATACCACTGAGAGAAATACCATAGTAAACCAGTATACCTTTAATACCACGCATCTCTATTGTGAGTACTTGAATTCATAGATTTGCCTGTCAAAGTTTGCATATTTGTAGGTATTAGTTTTTCATGGATTAACATCTACAAATTCCTTAAATAAAGTATAGAAAAGAACAAACATCTGCAGATAACTAAGTGGTCACTTGAATGGTTTAAATACATGTAGTAATACCACCTGTATGAACACAAACACTTGTCTTGTCAAATCAATCACTTATGCTGTTTTTCTTCCAGGTGCTCAGTATCAGAGGGAGCTGATGCAGTAAACAGCACCGTGTGAATTAGTTATTAAAGTACATGTATGTCACCTCTTCATGTTCCCATTCAAGCGGCGTCTCAAAAGTTTCTTTTTGGTTTCCTTACCATGACAAGCTTGCCAATTACAGGTCCTTTTATTTAGTCTAAATATTCGCTCCTAGGTCTTTACCAAATTGTGGATTGTGTTGACACCCTGTTACAGTCAACTTTCGCTATGGCAAATGCTGCATATATTTACGATCTAAAGCATATTGTAAGTTAAGTTTTCCTCAGAGGCAGAAATGATCTCTTATCCCTTTTGAATCCTCTTGGTTTTCTCATGAATAGAAAAAAATGCAACCTTCACCCATCCCAGTATTTTGTCCACGTGGGTATGGAGGTTACAACCAATCTCCATCGTTTATGTGTCCCTCATGTCTTCATCATGCAGATTGTCACACTCAAACAGTCATTTCCAACAATATTGGTGTTTCATTAAAAGAGTTATTGCATCGCGTTTGGTTATTCAGTGTGGCAGTAGATTTGAATCCACTGGGCTGCCTTTATAGGCACCTGTTTCAAATGACTTTACTGGCTCAGTAACACCCTTTTCCAGTCCATTTGCCTCACAACAGAAATTGCCATGGAGATTCCACAACTGGAAGTGACAGTATGTACATAATGGTTGGGGAGCCCACTTGTTGCCTGACACAAAATATGGTCAGCAGTAATGGGGTCAAGGGAACTGCATCTTCACATCAGCCTCCATGTGAAAGTTATCATAAATGCTTTTCAGTTCTAGAAGGACTGAATCTGTGAGAAGTCGCTATTGATTATGTTGAACAACACTGTAGTGGTGATTTACTACCACAGATTGGGGGCCACCAAATGACCCAACCTGTGCATGATGGTTTGGCAGTTTCTTCATCAGTTCTGCCAACATCAGATCAACATACTAATCAGACACATTCCCAGCAGACTCAGAGTCCTGGCCGATGTTCTCCCCAGAGATTGTCAGGTTATTCATACAGAATGGCCCCTTCATCTATCAGATGGGGCTGCCCAGTGATCAACCTTTTGCAAACATGGTGCAATCACAAATGGGCCACCCTTTTCTCACAGGTTTCTGACCCTAAAGTTTGGGATGTGTATGCACTGTCTATCAGTTGGGAGTGGTTATGGGCATATGCATACCCCCCAGTGGTCTTAGTACCAAAATTAATACAAAAATATGGGGTCAGAATTGCAAGATGATTCTGATAGCCCCTCTGTGATGGGACGAGTCCTGGGCCAATGATGTACTTGGTCTAGCAGTAGACCTACCAAGGGATATTACAACAAAACCAAAGCTCTTAAAACAACCACAATTGCAAGTGTTACACCCATGTCTGAACCATCATCTCTTTCATTGCTTTTGTCAGGACAGCCTTGCAAGAGAAATAATTTAGACTTTCAGTTAAGGAAAGAATCTCAAGAGTAAGAAAGCCATCCACTTTGAATGCTTTTGAGGGAAAGGGACATATTTTCAGGGACAGATGTTGAGTCGATAATATAGTCCCTTTGAGTGCTTCAATCTGTCAAGTATAGGACTTTTTTCTCTGGTGAAGAGAAAAGGTTGTCACCTGTTACATCAAAGGCTACTGCTCCATGATATCTAACACATTCAGGCATCATGGCAGAAGAGGCATTGGTCATGTTAAAGACATATCATCCCTTCTTGCCAATTTTGATTTGAATGGCCAAAATTCTTCACCTTTGTTCAAACTGTGTCTGTCCAGGATCTCATCATGGCTCAATTTTTGAAAAATTTGAGCCATTAGTTGGGACCTTGCTGAAGCTGTTATCATACTCACCAGTTTCCTGATAACTTTAGCTTTAGCATGCAGGGTAAGCAGCTTGACTTTTGAGTTGACCCAAACCAACTTCAGATTGGATGGTTTGGTGATCCTCATGACTTAACCAATCACTATCATGGGCAGTCAGATAGTCGTCATTCATTCTGTCTTATCTGTAGGTAAGTCGAGAGCAACATCCATGTAAGATCCTGTCTGTGCCCTTAAACAATACTTTAAGCGCACATAGACAAGTTGTGGCATGCGCAAAAGACTCTTCACCCACCACATAAAGGTGAGAAAGCAGTACATCATCTCCCAAGCCAAATCTTTGTGGCTTAAGTGAGTTATTTGCTGGGTGTACTCTGGTGTCTTGAAAGATAAGGTTCATCTTGTGGGAATTTCAGCTGATGAAGTGACAGCGATCTCTGCAAGCCACACATGTAAATGCAGATAGCTGGCATACAGCATCAACCCTCTAGAGGTTTTATCTTGGGAATTTAGCTTCTTAGCTTCACAGAGACAAAACTTGAATCTGGTAGGTCCCATGGCTACAACCCATAACACCACAAGACCCAATTAAACCAACACAGTCTCTTAGCTTTTCTTGATTTGCCAGTGAATTTGGACAATATGACAATCTAAATCCATCATCTTAACCTGACTGAATAGTCACGATTCATGTGATCATATGCTGTGTTGCTTTAAGTAGGAGAGTGGGTTATCACTCACGTAGGGAATCCAGTCTTTGTTCCCTAGAAAGATACTTGAGGTATAGGTGGGATGCTCAGCATTCCCACCTATTACCTATTCTCCTAACATTAATATAATCAGGGAAAGTATTTGAAGGAGAAAGCAAATTTTTAAGTAAACAATGTTTCTTTAACTCATTAACCCCTGGCGCCCCGTTTAAGTGTCAGGAGGTAGAACCCTACTTGCAAGCTGTGTAGCGTTAAGGTCATTTATGATACACTAAAGTGGTGGTATTTGTAGCTCTACAATGGAACCAAATAATCTGAACTTTCTAGTCGCAATTCAAAATAGAGAGGAAAAAACAGTTTTTGAAACTCAATTTTTTTACGCCCAAAATTCACTCGTGGTCAGAATCTGATTTTGTGTCTGGATTTTAGACATTTTGTCCTCATATCTAAGGCAGACCAATCTGAACTACACGCTGGAGAACCTTTGCAAAAATTGGGATAAGATGGGGATTTGGAGTAAAAAGGGGCCAGGACATGAAAATGATGGGTCCAATAAGCAAAAAAAAAAACCACCAAAAAACCACCAATTTTTACCCTTTTGCAGATGCTCGAGCAAAATAGCCAATGAAAAACAATGTTTCTAACACATCTAGGCCACAGGCCAGACTAAAATTTATTGCAAACCGATTTATTTGGATGTATTCAGAAGTAGCCCCGAAAATGTGTTTCCTACTTGTATTTCAGGCGAAAATGACAAAAATCTCCAGGAGTTAAGAATACTTACTTGATCACATTACTTAAAACCCTCCCAACCACTCCATCATGCTAGCATCCTGATTGGTATATTGCTCAGATTAGAAACTAGCAACACATGGTGGTGGTGGCAAGAGGAGGTAATGGCAGGAGTTATTTACCTTTTTTTATATGAGATACAAAAGATGAATTTTCATCGTTTTAGTATACCTGGACTCAGGAGGTAGCAAGCTTATATCCCTGACATTAGTATGATTGGGGAAGTGTTCTCAGAGAAACATAATTTACTTAAAAATTTGATATCTGCTTATAACCAGGTCCAGCAATGAGTGAGAACCAGGCAAATTAATGAAGTGATCTTGCATCTCATTGGCTGGGTTTGTTTCCGCTCTGGAAGTCAGGTTTCTGATACAGTTATGAATGACTTTAAATATTGGCTTGTATCACCAAGGTATTGGATGGATTCGATAATGTGCAAAGTCCATACCTATTAAAGATGTGATCTTTCATCAGTTTGACTGAGATTCTTACCTCTCTCGAAGCCATAATTTGATCAGATTTTGATCAAACTTGGAATATGGGCTTACATCCTCAGTATCTTGGATGAGGTCAATAATGGGCAGTATCTATATATTTTAATGATATGGTCATGCTATTGATTGGCTGAGCTTGTTGCCAGTCTTGATGCCATATCTTTTATCTGATTTTGACTGAATTTCAGACATAGAGTTATATGATCAAGAGCTTGTGTGAGTTCTATAATGCATCAGATTTGCACATTATTGAGGTGATAGCATGTTATTGGCTAAGTTTGTTCCATTTGAGAGATTATTTTCCTGAGACAATTTTGATAAAACTTAGTTTATAGGATTAAATCATGAAGTTCTTGGATGAGTACAATTATGATATGAACAAGATCCATTCATAGAAGTGAGGTGATTTTTGCATCTGACTGAGCATGTCAGCAACTTAATGACTATTTTTGATCATATCTGTATCTGACTTGGTAATCAGGCATATATTATTAACAGAAGTTTGTTTATTATGAGCAAGATCTACACATTTTAATGAGGTGATCTTGCATGATTAGCTAAGTTTGTTAACATTCAAAACACTGTTTGATCAAATTTTAATCAGACTTTGTAAATGTGTTAATATTGTGAAGATATTGGATGATATGAATTGACCTTGCATGAGATTTATTTGAGCAAGTCAACATTCAAGCTATATTTTTTATCAGATATTTATCAAACTTGTTAAATAGTCTTGTATTATCAAGATGTTGAATAAGTTTGATTTTGAGCAAGGTCTACAAATATTATTGGGATACTTTTGGATCTGATTGCCTAAGCTTATTGCCACTTTGAGGATAAATTCCAGTTGGGTTTTGCTAAATAGGCATATATTACCTATGTCATTGACAGGTTCTATAATAGGTGAGATCTGTTTATAATAATGAGATACCTTGCATTTGATTTGTTAGCTTACCTCTCTAAATCATGTGACTATTTCTCATCAATTTCTATCAAACTTTACAATGGTTTTATATTATCAAGATCTTTGATGACTTCAAACATAGGCAAGAGATGATGCATGTAAATTAATTATCCCTTTATCTTTGCAAAGAATTTTTTATCAGGATATAGTAAAATAGATAAAATCAGCTTGATATAAAAAGTCTGGGAGATAGTTTAGATAGGTTTTGTTCTTAAAATACTACTGCATAAGCTTGTTTTGTGAATGGTCATCTCTTAAGTTATGCAAACCAGGTGAGCAATATTGGACCTACTTGAGGCTGTTTTTATTATGTGGAAACTTGAATTACTTAGCTACAGTGCATTGTCTTGTCTTTCAGGGTGACATTGTGGCAGTGGGAGTCCTTTCAGGGAATCGGAACTTCGAGGGCCGCATCCATCCACTTACAAGAGCTAATTACCTAACTTCCCCACCTCTTGTTGTTGCATATGCCATTGCTGGTCGAATTAACATTGACTTTGAAATGGAACCACTAGGTAATTTGAAGTAGTACAAGCATCCTTTCTTCCATTTGGCTAAGAATTCATTTTCATTGAATTTGAGGAATATGGCACTTTGAAATCTTAAAATTCTTGGATAAAGTAAAGTAACAGAATGTACTTGACTAGAGTAATATGACATTTTGCTTACTGTTGATTTAAATCGACGTTAATGTCCAGTTTATGCAGGTTAATATATTTTTTTACTTTCAACATGTCTCAAGAAATTACCATCATCAGAAAAATTCTGCTTCCAGTAGTCTTTTGTAAACATTGAAGTACAAGTTAACATAAAAACAAAAGAATAGAAAGGACTTTATAAAAGTTTTGAGGAGTATTGAAGGCAGTAATCTGACCTTTTGGTTGGTTAATTGGTTTTATCAGCATTTTTAGCACGCAGAGGATATGGACCGACCATTTAGATATGCAATTGTTTTCTCACCTTGCCAAAGGCATAGTCAGCTTATGGTATAGTCTGTCATCCATCAAAACATACCTGTAAACAATTTGGAGGCTTCATTTCTAAACAGATTTTGCTCAAACCTTGTGTATATCATTAAGATCTTGGATGAGTTGTTGTTATTGTAGTTATTGTAAGGTTTAATGCAATTTTTCAGCACACAATAGGCTATACATGGCAGCCAGTATTAATGGTGGAGGAAGAACCCGGGAAAACCCTGGAAAGAACCACCAACCCACGAGAAGCTACTGGCAAGCTTTCTCACATACCCACATTGGCCAAATTTGAGACTCGAACCCACGCAGACAGAGGTGAGATGGCAGTGATCCGTAGCGAAGAGCACTTTAGACATCTCGGGGCCCCTCTTGGATGAGATAATTTCTGAACAAATTTCCACATAATAATTGAAATTATCTTGCAGCAGATTTGTTGACATTGCTACCACTCTGTTTCTGATGAGACTTTGATAAAACTTGGTATGTAAGCTTATATCATAAGATCATAGGCAGGTTTGGTTATGAACATGATCTGTGCATAATAATGAGGCATTCTTGCATGTGATTGGCAAAGCATGTTAGCACTTGAGGTTTCTAGTTTGAATAAATTTTGATGAAACTTTATATGCTGATATATTCAAGATCTTGGATGAGTTTGGTGATGGGTACCATCTATGCATATTAATGAGGTGATCAGATTGGCAAAGCTTGTTACCAAGCTATATGCCATATTTCTGATCAGATTTAGATCAAACATGGTGTGTAAGCTTGTATCTCTATGATCTTGAACAAGTTTTAAAATGAGCAAAATCTAAAATTAATGATATGGCTTGGCTTGCTACTGCTCAACAGGTTGTATTTTTGAATGGAAGTTGATCATACTTAGTATATTGCCTTACATAAAGGAGACCTCAGAGGATGTGTACCATTCATAAATATTA
>JAECUM010004325.1:0-13458 GCA_016617855.1 Megalonaias nervosa | reverse complement strand
CCCTTTCTGTTTCCCTCTCTTGTTCTGTTTTTTTTTGTTGTTTCTGTAGGGTGGGTTATTTGTATTCCTCTTATTGGTTCCTGTACCTGGATTTGTCGACTCTTTATTTGGCTTTGTTGTTGTTGGACAACAGAAACAGGGATATTAGCAGCAGGAATCCAAAGAACCAATTTGACAGAAACAGTGAAAGAACAACAACAACAAGAAAGACATAGAAATTTTCTTTCACTGTTTCTGTCAAATTGGTTCTTTGGATTCCTGCTGCTAATATCCCTGTTTCTGTTGTCCCATGAAACTGTTGATTCTGTTTCCCTTGATTTTCTTTTTCTGCTATTCCTGTTTGTCTCTGGTTTGTTTCCTGTGACTTATTCTCTAGCACCTTTCTCTTTACTTGTTGTTGTTGATTTTGCTGTTGCTGGTTCAGCCTTTGTCTTGGTTGTTGTTGTTGCTCTTTTGTTGTTGTAGGTGTCAAAAGTGTTCTTTGAATTTCTACTGTGATCACCTCGGTTGGTATTTGTACTTGTAATTTTTGTTTCTCTTGTTGTTTATTTTCCTGTACTCCTTTCGTTTGTCGATCTATTTCTGTTACTTTTTCCTCATTTCTCTTTCCTTTTCTTCTATCTTGTTGCAGTTGTAGGCCTATTTGTTGCTGGTTTAGTGTTCTCCCTGATCTTTGTTTGGAAACCGGTGTCTCTGGGATGGATGGTGGTATTGTTGCATTCGTTGCCTTTATTTGTCTCAGTTACTTTGTGTTGATTCTGTAAGTTTTTTTTAGACATTTATGAGGGGTATGTCCAGTTTGTCCACAACGATTACACTTCCTTTTATATATACAACCCTTATACCACGATTTGGTGAGGAAGCCATTCAAGAAAAAGGCTCTTTTAACTTCTGTCAATCTAGTCTTTTCAATTTCTAATATCCGTATCCCATTAAAAATTTTGGTTAAAGGGATCGTATCTAGTCTTGCTGCTATGACCTTTATTTTTAATTTCTCTTCAAATTTCTCTACTGTAGCTTGCAGCGGTATCTCTAGTGGAATGTCAGATAAATGGAGTTCAGAAGTTTGTTTTTTATTTTCTTCAACATGGGCGCTGGTTTTCTTACTGTCACATTTTCTCCTGCTATAGTCATTTCTCCATATGGTAGTACTGGCTCATTCCCTCTAGGTCTCACAATAAAGCCTTTGTATCCGACCGGGTTTATGGAGTAGATCTTTGGAATGTAATCTGGATCTTTCACTTTTATTGCCACCATTACTGAGCATAAACTTGGCACTCATTCCCTTGGTATTTTAGATGTATCTATTTCTTGGGCACCTTCTTTGTATTCACATTCCAGAAAGGAACCTTCTTCTGTCTCTATTCGTCTTGTTTTAAAATATTTCTCAAGTTCTTTCATTTTTTTTCCAGTCCGTTGCATCACCATATTTTCTTGTGCAGTTCTCGCTTCTCGTGAGTTGTTCTCACTGTCCTCACTGTCCATTTTGTATCCTTCTCATGTAATTTTATCTGTATTGTGTGTATTTAATTTTGTTATAGTTTTATGTCCATGACTCAAAAATTCCCATTCGGAATGATAATGTCCCATTTTTCACTTCTCAGTCTGCTTGGTCCTGGCCATTTTGAGATTTATTTAGGAATGACTTGACTTGTCAAACACGAGTTTAAGAATTGACGTTGATTGAAAAGTATTAGGGGTGTTTGAGCTTCGTACCTCAATCAAAAACATAGTACATGCTTCTTGTTGTCGAAAAATAAAACACTATAAACTATGGATAGGAAACATTTAGATGAAACTACTGAAAACTAATTTACTGTTGAGCCTTATATCGATATGCGTGTACGACGCACTAGATTCTGTCGCTTTCAAGACTGTTCCATTGTTTCAATTTATTTAGAAAATTCCCGTTAATACAGGTAAAAAGGAATCAATGTTGGCTTCCCAATGTCGGCCGACTTCATAAAAAAAAAAAAAAAAGAAATCGGCGCACTTAAAAGAATCCAAAGGAACCAAACTAGGCTTCCTTTTGTCGGCCGACCTCATAAGAAAAAATCGGCACACTTAAAAGATACCAAAGTCAGTTTCCGGGGTTAGTTTGCTTTGTAATAAAATAGCCTTTGTATTTGCTATCGAGTCAGTAAGTTTAAGCAAGGAGTTTATGGCTCGCTGAGTTTATTCATCACCCGGGCTTCAATTTGTTCGCCATATGTAATCATAATTGATAAGGGCAAATAGTATACACAACAATAACTTGCTTTAATAATACTTTTGTAACCCATGCTAGCGAAAAGATTATTATCTGCACTCACAGTGAATGTATTTTAAAATAATGATTTTTATTTGCGAGATATCGTCGTAAAGTTAACCTGGATGCAATACAATCTTGGTCAGTTTTCACCTTGTAACTTACGATGCGTGAATGGCAGGTGCCTTCAAGCAATCGGGTGATATTTTCGTCTCGTTTGCGATTACATTATTTGACATAAGCGATACACACTACAGCAAATGATGCATACGCAAGCCGGCATCCGCTACATATACCGAGTTCGTGGATATATTTTTTTCTTTAATAAATTTCGCATGATGAAAAAGAAGGAATAAGTGATAACAATGCAAGGTTAGTTTCCTTCATTCTCTTTTCAAATAAGTGTATGTTTGTTAAAAAAAAAATTGTAATCGAGTGTGTATTATATACAGAAGTGCTACACCCTGAAGCCTAAAATTAAATATATTTGTTATAATATCTCTTGTACACTACCCTTAGAAAAATGTATACATTCTGCAGATTATTGTTTTATAAATAAAAATTGATAATTTGACCGGAAGACTTAAATTGAGAGTGTCGTTGTGCAGATGCATATATTTTTTAGCATAAAAAGATGTATATAAATATTTTAATTAGAACGAGCAAGATATGTCAGTTTGTGTTTTCTCTCTCTCTCATATATATATATATATATATATATATATATATATATATATATATATATATATATATATATATATATATATATATATATATATATATATATACACGTTATGATGCATGATTATTTACTTTGAACGAATATCAAGATAGTTTGTTTAAATTTAGGTGGTTGTTTTTTTTCCTAAAACCTATCTTACATAGTATCTACTGGTTGTTTGAAGAAAATGAACTTGTTCGAACTATTGTTAAGTTGGACTGAATTGTCTTTCGAGTTGGGCCGAATTGTCTTTGGGCCAAATTGACTAATATCCGGCATAAATGATACAACTTTTCCATCCCTCACCCTATTCGATTCCACAGCTTGAATCCACTATTTTTTTTTTTTCTGGTAAAAAGGGTCTTTCGAAAAAAGAAAGAACCCTTTTCCCATCATCTCTCTTTTGGTTACATTCATATGCAACACAGTGCACCTTATTTGCTGTACAAAAAGCACTATCGTAAGATATATCACATAGACATTTACGTGGAGAAATTAAACACTTGAATGGCTAGGTTGAGTAGAGGGATAAATGTACGAGCAGCAGGAAGGGTGAACCCTACAACTTTTTGCTCGACCCTGTAAGCAAAAATAAAGGTTCCTACAGAGGCTGAAAAAACAATGTCAATAACGTTAAACCAACGTCTCTAACTTGTCTATGTACGGTTACCGTTTTAGTTAGCTCAGTTTTGTTAAACCATTATTGACTATTTTTTAAAAAATTTTTATGCGATTTCATTTACTTGTCTGGTCACTCAATTGTTGTCGTTCACCCTTCCTGCTGCTATAAATTAAACAGCCAGTATAGATATTATTAATAAATGAGTATTGGAGAACCACATTCAGCTAGATTAGCTCGAGAAGAAGAATATTTTCCGTCAGACACCTCTCCTGGTAACGTAAGTGGAAGTGGATTTACTACTCATGGAAGTGGTCTTATTACTTGTCCCAATAATGTCCTTGCTGATGTTGATCGATTAGAAATCCTCATTGGAGGAAAACGATCTGGTAATAATTCCCCAGAAATCATTAATGAAGCAGCTGATATTTGTAAACGATTATTTACAGGTGGAATTATGGATATTAATGTATATCGGTCTCTCATTAATGAAATCGCCGATGACTACTATAGTGACTAAGTCACTGGATTGAGTATGTAATTAAATATAGTTATTATAATAAAATGATCGTACATAATACTCAACGTGGACCAATCATGGTCAGGGCGGTAAATTCTCGATTACCAGTATACAAAACAATCTACGGAGATGGACTAGGTGATGTTGTTCAGGGTCTATTTAGAAGGATAGCCCCAAAAGCAGTACCAATTGCAAAGCAACTGGGAATGAAAGCTATTGATGTTGTTCGTGAAAAGGGTATTGGTGCTGTTGGCAATATTGCTAGTAAAGTATTCTTAGCAATCAAAGATAGACTAACACGATTAATACGCAGACCTGCGGTCCGACCTCAACCTGTAAAATTACCTAGCACTGAAGTAATGCCTGCAAATATTAGTAAAATAACAAATCAAGCTGCTAATCAAAAACTAGCAGAGTTGGCTGATGTACCATTATCAGAAAAAGAAAAAAATATAACCGCTAGTCTGATAACAGGAAGTGGTCTCACTTCTCGAAGTGGTCTTCGTGTTAGACGATAGCAAATATAATAAAGATGTTTAAACGCATATCTGATCCAGCGTTCGACATGGATGCACCAGTACTCAAGGATGAGTCTGTGCGTGATTATCAATATTATTCTTATGACGCTCGAGTTCCAGATCAGCGTGGAAGGATTGAGCTTCAGGTTCAAGATACAAGTAGGTATTTCTTACCCGCTGAGGCATTTATTGAAGTCGAAGGTGAAATTTTAAATAACGTTGCTCCTGCAGCACCAGTAGCATATGGAGCCGATATTAGGGTTGGTTTTGTTAATAATGGCATCATGGCGTTGTTTGATAGTGCTACGTACATGATTGACGGAAAAAATATTGAATCAATCCAGAAAGACGTTGATGTTGCTACAACAATACTTGGTCTTGCGAGATACAGCGACGATTATTCAAGATCTGCTGGTCCATCAATGATGTTTGCAAAGGATACAACCAATTTTCCTGATCACAGAAACGTAACCAT
This sequence comes from Megalonaias nervosa, assembly GCA_016617855.1. NCBI lineage: Eukaryota > Metazoa > Mollusca > Bivalvia > Unionida > Unionidae > Megalonaias > Megalonaias nervosa. The sequence continues at coordinate 8,357 of JAECUM010004325.1, read as the reverse complement.
TGGTAATGTAAGAGCTGCAGGAGGACTTGCTGATGGTCCTGCAGTATCATCAATGAATGAAAATTTCAACTTAGGATTTGCAACACGTCGAGCAATGTTACAGGGAAATAGAAGAACGTTTTCATGTTCAATTCCACTTTCACATATATTTGGATTCTGTAGAAACGTCAGAAAAGTTATTTTTGGAGCCAAACATACGGTTGTACTAGTACGAAAAGCCACGGACGATGATGCATTATGGAGACCCGTTGGTGATCCTGGTAAAGTAGTATTAACCAAGCTTTCATTATGGATGCCGGTGATGACTCCAACAATATATGAAGAAGATCGGTTAATATCTTTTATGAGTCAAGGTGGTAAATCAATGTTGTCATGGTTGACAACGACCACAGATGCTATCCAGGGTAATATTAATGGTTTATTTACATGGCAAATAGCTTCTCAGCAGGGTGTTTCTGCACCACGGCATATATTTATTGCGTTTCAAAGTGCTGCACGAGTAAATAGTCAAGAACATAGTGCAATGATATTCGACAATCTTGGTGTTTCTGAAGTTTCATTAAGGATAAATGGACATCAAGAACCATCTGAGGATATATTACTGAATTTTGAAAATAATCATGTAGCACGTGTATATCATCGTCTTATGTCGTTTATGGGGCGTGATCAGAATATTGATACTGGTTTACAAATATCACAGTTAGATTTTACAACCTTATATCCGATTTATAACTTTTCGCTGGAACATTTAGATTTATACAGACAATCTGTTGTTGATATATATTTTCGAGCTCGCGTTAATAGAAACATTATAGCTATTCCTAATTATAGAGCAATAGCCGTTATACTCAGCGATAAGACGATGTTACTTGAAGGTGTTGGTGGACGAATGAGAGTCGTTGATGCTCCAGTAGAAAATATGTAACACATAATTAGATCACCTGATATAAAATCAGGATAATAATTATAATGTCATACAATCACGTTAGTGTTACCCTGACTCCTGGTCAGATTAAAAGACTACAATCAGCATCAAAAAATAACTGTGGAATAAAAATATCGCTAAAAAAAGAACAGATGAGCGGTTCAAATAAATTATCGTTGACCGAGCGTCAATTCAGAAACTTCAATGAAGCCAAAAAATCAAATAAAGGTATAAAACTTAATCTTTCTGCGGGCGCCATCAAAGACATCGCTAAGACGGGTGGTATATTTCCACTTCTCGCAGCTATACCAGCTTTAATAGCAGCTGCAGCCCCAGCTGTTGCAAAAGCAGCTGCATTAGGCGCTGTTGGAACTGCTGCTGGAATGGCATTAAAGAAAGCAACAGGAAAGGGAATCAAAAAAAAGGGAAAAGGTCTCAGATTGCCAGGGACCCCATTCATGGTACGGAAAGGGTCTAAGACTTCCCGGGACAGTTTACTGATATCGCCTATGTCCAATTTTGATTTACTCAATGCTGCTAAAAAATTAAAAATTAAAAACTTAGAGGTGTTTTCATGCGCGATCAATTACCTAAAATCGCTAGCGATTTAGAAACTGGTATTATCAATCTCGATAAAAATTCTGGACCAGGCACGCATTGGGTTGGATATGCAATTGATCCACGTGGAATTATTTATTTCGATTCATATGGATTAGCGCCACCAAAAGAATTTCTTCATTATGTCAGCAATAATACTGCTCCAATCTGGTATTCAACGTTACCAACACAAATATTAACTGATCCACCAATATGTGGTCGTGAAGTACTTAATGTACTTGATGCTATATCAAAATCAACAAAACCACCTCATAAAGTCGTGCATGAATATACCACATTGTCACATTTAAACAGATATTGATAAATATAATGGTAGATATTTACGGAAGATCTGCTCGTGGTAAAGCTCAGCAGCAAGGTGATTTATCTAAATATGCAACTCTTGATCAGCTCAGAAATGAGATTGACGATTTATTAAATATTACAAGTGTGGACCAGAATGAAGTCGTTGTTTTTCAGGATAAACAAGGACGATTAAAGACAAGCAATATACAACTGCCAGATGTACTTATACGAATTCCTACCGCAGTTGTTGATAATATCGTTACTTTTACTGATCAAGGTAAAATACAAGATTCGGGTAAGTCAGTTAACAATTATATCAAGAAAACTGGTGATGTATTTACTGGTGATATTATTATGTCAGGAAAAAAAATTACATACCTTGGAAATCCAACCGTAGATAGAGACGCCGCAACAAAAAAATATGTCGACGATCAAGAATCTAAGTATGTGTTAGTCAACGGTGGTATAATGCGTGCATTTCTCAACATGAATAATAATGGTATTAATAATCTTAGAACACCAGAATCTGATTTTGACGCTGCAACGAAGAAATATGTAGACGATAGCAACATTCCTACGACAACTTCGCTAAAAACAATCAATGACGAAATGACCACACTCAATGTTACTTTTACTAGACACGTGGAAACGTTTTTAAATTTTCGTAGAAACATAAACAAAACCATTAAAGAATTTTTTGGGGAACAACCAACCGTTGACATAAAACTAGCCGACGTTAACATGAAACTCGATGATATTGTTAGTGGAATACCTAATATTGTTCAAAAAACTAATCTGATTAAAATTCCACACGGACAAATTAAAAATATCGTGTACACAGTAGCATCAGGATCAACAACATGGACACCACAAAATAACACTCTCGAACATACCGCAGAAGTAACTGGGTTATACAGGTTATCTATGTACGGTTCGGAAATTACTGCGGCAACTTCATTATCACCGAATGTATATCATAATCCTCTATTTGTGATGCTAACCAAGAACATCAAAGAAATCTTTACGTTAATATCCACGGAAATACCTCCGAGACGTTACTGGTGGTGCCTAGAATTCGTAGCTGAATCTTAATTAAATGACATTGTTAGTATAATGAATCAAGTGACTGAGTCACTTATCGATGTTCAACGTCACAGATATAATCAAGTATGTGAATGCCTGACCAAACTAAAAAATATCATTGACAATTATACAGTAAAAGTAAAAAAATATCGCAGACGTATGGTTGTCATTGATATAATCGTTTACTCAGTTTCCGCTGTTGTTGCTGGATCCGGATTATTATTATCAACGATAACAATGACAGCTCCAGCAATTGTAACGATTATTGTTTCAACTTCAACGACTATCGCAGGTATTCTCAGTATTATCGCTAAAAAGATATCTACGTGTACAAATGATAAATTACGTGAGTATATAATAAAATTACACACAGCAACAGTCGCCTATTCTAAACTAACTTCATGTGTTTCATTTTATCTTAGTGATGGTAAAATATCCGACGAGGAATTTGCAACAATAATGAAAACCTACGATGAAGCATTCATAATCGCTACTAACGATAGCCAAAATGGAGAATTAAATAATAACAATAATAATAATGTCTGAGTCGAGAGAGTTACTTCAGCAGATCGTCACTAATACGACTCCATCAAAAACTACAATGATTTCTTTAAGTTCGACCAATCCTGAATTTAGCGTTAACTTTCCAACCGCAATTCCTGCAAAAGAAATAGCGTTTGCGCAGCTTCGAGTTTATTATAGCTGGCCTAATATTAGATCAAAACCATTTGGGGGGCTACAACCAAATAATTCACTAGTATTCGCAAATAAGAATAAACCTGATGGAACTCCTGATTGGCAAGTAGTTAGTATTCCAACTGGTAGTTATCAGATAGAACAGATCAACGATGAATTCCAGCGCAGAATTAAATCTATTACAGGAAAAGAATCAAAAATAACAATTGGTGTATACGAACCAACATTATCAGCGGTGATTGAAATAAATTCCCCTGATTACTCTGTAGATATTTATCAAAGTTCGATTAGATCAGTATTAGGATGGCCTGATGTTCCTCCAGACCAAAAATCAAATGGAATTTCAGAACCAACTAAAAATGAATTTCTCACAACGGAAAAAAAATTCATTAAAGATCCAGAATATCGAAATAAAAATCCATGGTCTTATATAACATTTGAATTTGATCCAAGCGACGATAGATATCACTTTACTGATTTCGACGGTCGAAGGACCCCTAAGATAACTAGATCAGCATTTACGGTTATCAGGACGCCAGGGGCGCGGGATCGAGAGATTGTTGATGAAATATTTTTTAAAGAATTTTTAGATCATATTAAACCCGAATACGATAAAACACTTAATGATTTAAGAAATTTATTTATTTCATTATCTCAACATTATGACGATGATGTAAAAAATCAGATAATCGTGTCAATAAAACATTTAAATAGGATCCTATTTGATTTATACATTGCCAATCGAAGTATTATAAACATTGCGACTGATTTTAGTAGAAGTGGTTACACTAATCGAAAATTTAAGCAATTATTCCTTGATCATTACAAAATAACAGAAAAAGACTTACAAACATTTATAATACCAAATTTAAATAACGCTGAAATGAAGAAAACACTCAACGATGTCATTGATGAATATTTCCCTAAAATATATGCAGAATGGAGAAAAATAGCCCCACCACCGGTTATTCTTAAACATAACAACGATCCATACGGTGGAGGCCGTCATATATCGCCAGGCATTGTTAATATAACATCAACGATCGCAGTAAATCTAGTATGTGACGCAATTGATAGTAGCTATCAAGTAGAACTTTCAAAATCTAACCAGGCCCAGCAAGGATATGTACTACATACATTCACCCCTATGGTACCACCAGGATGGCTCATTGTGTCTGAGCCAATAAATCAGGTCTACTTGCGTGTACATAATCCATTATTGTCAAGAATGAATTTCAAACTCACAAATCAAGATGGCAACATTGTGGACCTAAGAGGAGAGACGTTATATATCAATTTGTACATACGCTCGTAGAATGATGCCTGAGTAAATTTTGCAAAAAAATCTATTTTTTTAACTTGACCTTGACCTTGACATTTGACCTTGACTTTTGACCTTTTGCATGTATGTATGTATGTATGTATGTATGTATGTATGTATGTATGTATGTATGTATGTATGTAATGTAATTTATCAAAAATAATCAGTAGCATCCTAAGTGGTTACCCGTCACGGGGCGACTTGATAGCCTTTGTGCCTTTCATGGGGTCCTTACATTGTTGTCTCTCTTATGACTGTTATGGGGCACCCCATGTTCTGTTTCTTTTGGCTAACATTCTTTCTGAATGTTTATTTGGGGCCCTTCAATGGGGTAGAGAGCTCAGGCATGCTACTGATTATTTTAGGAGGCACCTTGCATAGACACATCCCCCGGCGAATTTCTAATCGAAACGAAACATTAGAAATTCAGAGGACTGTCTAGGCATTGCGGTTTCAATAAAAACCCCACCAAATCGCCCCACGGTGTCAGGTGCAAAAGCACCTCACCACGTGGCGTGACGTGGTGAGGATTTTATTGAAACCTCAGGGGTGGTCCCCCCAATCTTAATAAAATTGGCAACCCTTAGACCAAATACCCACCCCCCGCGGTCATGGGAGTCGAACAGCAGAAGTTCAGTACCAGAGTCCAACATTCGTGCACTGAGCTAACGACACTCGACTACATATATACGTTTTGAGAAATTATTATATGGTTATTACACAATAGCATTAGATTTCTGATTTTATAAATGAATCCAAATATTTATGTATAACCATTTATATGTACGAAACGATTAAAATATATCACCGTTTGTATACATAAAACAAAATAATTTAAAATTACAAGCATGAAGACGAAAATAACTGCTGCGCCACAGATCCATGGAAAATCGATAAGCACATCCGTCTTAATGCACAAGTTGTTCTGTTTGAAAGCCTAGAACGAAAATGTATATGTATAATGGTGCACAGTATGATTGAAGATAATATACCGATCACTTGCACTGTACAGTTAAGTGCTTAAAGGGTTATTTGTACTGTACTATGTGTCTTAATTACTTAAAGAATTATTTGTACTCTGTGCGTGCGTTTGAATTGGGTTTCATGTCCGTGTAAGTGTTTTTGCTTTACTGATGTATGTCGTTTTGTTATGCTTGTAAATGACGTTGCTGTTTTAGCGGCGACTGTTATCTAAGGGAAAAAAAAACTGAAACCTTGTTATTGTATTACGATACGTGTCTTAAGTTTACAGTGGAATTTAACAAACTTACAGAGATTCAGTTAATCACAGACAGACGGATACATTTAGTTGATGAAAATACATTGGGCAAGGGAAATAATCGTTTAATTTACTCTGTGGAGATACCTCGCTTTATATGTGCAATTGCTTAAAGTGAAAATTAAAAACTTGAATGTCAATTATTTTTTATTTTAAAGAAATAAATATATATATATGAACAATGAAAACATTAATGATATTATTTCTGCTATTAAAAATTAAAACATGACGGAATAAAAATGTCCGATAATCTTGATCCTCAAAAAATTCTCTCTGACTTTGAATTATTGCAGCAAAGAAAATTCGAGAACAAATTCACATTACCTTCCAATTACAGATTCGTGAAATCAATTTATCAACCTATGTTAGAATCTTTAGCAATGGTGAACGACACACAAGTGAAGCTATTTGCACCTCTTTCACGCTCAATCGAAAAAATAAGGACTGCGTTGTCTCACGAGTACGAAAGAAAAAAAAATGATAGACAATCGTGTAATGCAATTGAGAAAGATTATGTTATCTGATTCTGTCGAGAATGAAAGTGAGAGCAGTGACAGTGAAGGTCGAACTATATACAGTAAAAATTTATTGTTTTGAAGAGTTATCTGATATATTCAAATATTATCCGCTGATTATATTTTATTGAAAAAGCAGATTTGTATGCTTTATTTGCAACAAATTGTACTGATTGTGGATGTGTGCCAAAATGTTTTGCAGCTGCACTAATTGATGGGAAGGTCATTTCTTGGTCTGTTCCTGTATTTATGGATTTAATAGCTCTCTTTACGAATACTTTACACCTTCCAGTATTTCCACGTCTAGAATTCTGACTCTGTGTTATAACTTGCAGATTAGATAACTGATTATTCTGGGGATCTCCATCAATATGATCAACTACAAGTCCATTTTCAACTACTCCACGAAAACATTCGAACATGAATTTATGTGATAAATAACTTTTATTTCCACTGGTATTAAATTTAAAATAACCACGTTTACCAAGACTACCGACTGGTTTTTTTGATCGGCAGTTCCTGATCACGCCATCACGAGACGCTTCATAATTTTTGATGATCGGATGTGCTACAAATTCTTTCTGCTCCATTTATATAATAATATTATTTGTCTAAATCATTATTTTGAAATCTTTCCAGGTAATCTTTTTCTGTTTTTATAGGAGATTTACCTGACAAGGTATTTTTTTTGTCATAATATCGTTTTAATTCCCTGTATTTTTTTCTGCCACATTTTAAACACAATTGAGTTTTCCTCTGACTCCAACACCGCATTGCACACATGGTTTTGGTCCTGTACTTCCATGTTTGATGCATTGCATGTGATTTACGCAGTATTCATTTATACATGGTTTATCACAATGAGAGATATGACCAAGTTTAAGCCAAATACATTTGTTCCTGGTTTCAATCATTATATATATATACAAAAATTCAATTTAAATATTTGTCTTAATTATAATAATGGAGGAATTATCCGCAATTGAGCCCTCTCCTGCTAGATTTGATCTTGACAGACTACCAGAATATAAATTTAGTGTTTCGATGCAAGATCTAGCTTTAACAAATGCGGATATAGCTAAATGTATCCGTGAAGCCAAAAAGGAATTTCGTGACGATGGTGCTGCTCATGTATGGTCAACTTTCAGGATAGGACATATCGTTAATATGATGAACGACAAACGAGAAAAAGTAATTATTAATCATCTTGATAATCAAAAATATTTTATTTTAATAAAATTTATTGTAGAGACAGATGACGATATCTGGATTATTCGTGATAAGCGTGATCCAGTCCGTGTGCAGTCGGGAAGCAATATTGTTCTCTTAAATAACAGATCCAAACCTGGAATACTTACTGGTATTGATAAGCCTTACTATGTACAAGTTTATCCTGTGACTGCGGTTGTCTACGCAATATATTCGCTAAATGATAAACCTAATGTTGCGGATCTCAAGCCGATGAAAATATCAAGAATAAACTGTGTAGCTGAACGAGTTACAGAACATTTTACAAATGCGATACGTGGTAGTGGCTTAACAGATTTAAGACGTAAAAAAATAGATACATGGGCAGAAACGGTTAAAGATACTGGTGCATCTATTAAGGATGTTGCTGAACTAGAAAAGTTATTA
>JAECUM010004324.1:0-53831 GCA_016617855.1 Megalonaias nervosa | reverse complement strand
CAACAACGAGGACATAGTTTAGAGATATGCTAAAATCGGCCTTTCATATAGTGGTTCCCGTTTTGAAACCGATGGTGACACAGGGATTGCACGCCATGAAAGATGCCGCATTGACGCAAGGCAAAGAATTTCTCCACAATGTCATCATTCACAAACAAAACCCCAAAGAAGCTTTCTTGAGAGCAGGCAAAAATGTCTTGCTCCAAACGGGCAAAGACATTTCAGGCCAACGAGAAACTCCTATAAATTCTCTGGACACTGCCGAGTCAGGCATTCCTGCTTCCCTGACGCCACAGCATGGACAATGCAGAAAAAGATGACGAAGACAACCCTTGAAAGGACTTCACACTCCCAGAGCTAGAAAGACTAAGAAAAGAAAAACCGTCCGAGACTTAGACATTTTTGATTATTAAAAAATATTACAGAGAGAAAATGATGCACCGAGAGTCTTGCGCCTGTTCCAAGTCGGAACTGGATGTGTTTGCCATGCCACCCACCATGATGATGATGCAAAAATCCCAATGGGTCAAATTTCATCCCGTCTCCTCTTTGACGGATTCAGCTCCCATCGAGTTTGAAATCAAAGGACAGCCCGAAGATTATCTCGATCTGAATAGCAGTTACTTGTACCTGAAACTGAAAGTGATCAAAATGGACAACACCAATCTGGGAGACGATGCTAGAGTAGCTCCCGTCAACAATTTCATGCATTCCTTGTTCAGTGAAGTGGATTTGTACTTGAATAACAAACTGGTCAGCAGTAGCATGGATACTTACCCATACCGAGCGTACCTGGAAAATCTCTTGATGTACAGAAATGAGGCCAAGAACACTCATCTGGATGCTTGCGTGGTTTGGAAACCTGATACCGCAGGTGAGAACAAGTTTAACGACACAGCCCTGACAGCAGATGATGATCCTCACAATGTGGGCTTTAACGACTGTCGAAAGAAAATCCTGCAAGGTCGAAGTTTAGAACTGATGGATCATTTGCATTTGGACATGTGGTTGCAAGAAAAGTATTTGCTGAATGGAGTGGATATTCGCCTGAGACTCAATCGCAGCAGTGTCGCTTTCCATTTGATGCCTCATGCCAACGAGTAGAAAACCATCATTCAAGAAGCCAGACTTTACGTGCGACGCGTAGAAGTGTTACCTAAAGTGGGAAATGACATCAGTCAACATTGAGCAGAACGACCACCAAGTATCCGATATGACGTGTAGAAGTGAAAACTTTCACCATTGCTGCTGGACTCCGATCCAAGATCGAAGATCATCTGTTCCAAGGACAGTTACCCAAACGTTTAATCATTGGTATTGTCAGCAACACAGCCCTCAATGGAGCCCGTGATCAAAATCCTTTACAGTTTAAGCACTACAAAGTGTCCAAGATCGAAGTCGGTCGCAATGGCAAGACCTTGTGTACCAGACCCTTTGAACCTAACTTTGCCCAGAAGAATTACTTGAGATTGTACTTGTCCCTGTACGAAGCTACGGGACAGCTAGGAACCAACACCCGTCACAGCATTTCGTACGAAGATTATGTAGGAGGTTACACTTTGTGGGCCTTTGATTTCACTCCAGACCAAGGCAGCGATGAGGGACATTTCCACCCTATAAAATCCGGTCAACTGTGTGTGTAACTTTAGTTTGCAGAAGCTCTCACCGAGACGGGTCAACGTCATCCTGTATGCTGAATTCGACAATACCGTAGAAATCAACAGTTTGAGAGAAGTCATTCTAGACTATTAGAAGCTATGGAAGACTCTTATCCCTCTTTGAACAGTAGAGAATCTTTGGAAATGGATGGGAGGATACCCTGAAAGCAGAAGCCTAAGACAAAGATGAAGAGGACAAGGTGGTCACGTCCAGATGGCCAGAACAAGAACAACAATTAGTGTCCTGTTTTGCTAAACACCTGGCGGATAAAATTACGGAATTGACCAAGAAAGATTGCTATGGATGTCAAAACGACCATCCTAGTCAAATTCAACACAGTAAATGTCCGATGATGAGCCAAGAAGAAAAATTAGACAAGTATCTGGACAACGCTTGGAGTCTCATCTCAGAAGAAGCAGTGTTGCATGAGTGGTATAAAGGCTTGCGTGATCATTCCTGCCCTCCATTGACTACTCTAGAGATCTATCGCATCGAAGCACTCTTAGCCCAGAGTGAGGAGACGAAACGGTTACTTGACAGAGATTTTCAAACAAAAAGTCAGAATTGAATTGATGACTTATCATTACCTGTGAAAAAAACAAGAAAACAAAAATGGATACCTGGGAATTTTATTACCTTTTGAATAACAGTTTGTACACTGCTTCTTGGAATTCTGTCGTGTGTGCTAAAGATGAACTACCTCATCGCAAACCCCAAGACCATCAAGCTATTGTCATCAACACGGACGACAGTCACCTCCCAGAAACCCACTAGATAGCCGTCTACTTCTCTCAAGAGGATTGTGTGGAGTATTTTGATTCGTATGGATTACCCCCTTTGGAAGACGACATCATTGACTTTATGAGAAGAAATGCCCAGACGACACGATTAAAGAATGTGAAATTACAAGGCACAGATTCCATGGTGTGTGGACAATATTGTTTGTATTTTTTTCATCAATGCAGTCTTGGATATCTGTTAGAACATTTAGTGACTTATTTTGATCGTCACTCTTCTAGAAACGATGAAAGAGTAGATTGATGGTTTTGTGACCATTATGGTTATCTCTTGTCTTTAGCTAGGAAACGTAGTGTACATTAATGGACTCATGACTTCCATTAGTGGAAATCTCACATAATTTCACAACGTTGTCAACCTTGTCAAAAAAAGTTTGTTTGATATTATTGTTACTTGTTAGTGGTTAGTTGTTTGTTGAATAAAAAAATGTTGTGTTTTGAAAAAAAATGTGTCTGTCATTTGTTTTCAAAAAGCACTGTGAATATATGCTCTTTGATTTCTCTCTATCCCTCACCATGACATTCGCTATCATAACGTTTTGACACTAAAACCGAATAGGGATGTTTTCTATTGTGTCCGCGTTTGAACCATATAATGCGGGTTGGTCTCCAGTCTGGCCATCCACTGTTGACTCGTCAACCTATGAACATGCCTTCCAGACTAACCAAGCTGAACGAAGCTTACGTGAATTTACATCGTGTCAGGCTAAACCTGATACCGAAGCCTGAAGAGATAGAAAATGTCAGGATGTTATCAATAGCCCAAGACCTGGTAGAAGAGGTCTTCAGAGAAGAAATCAAGAAAGAACAAGAAGAATGGACAGAGAAGTACAGACTTCAGAAGCAGAGAGAACAGCAACAACAGCAGCAGCAGCAACAGCAGCAGCAGCAAGAACCAGACAGAGGTTCTGTTGACTGTCGTGTGGACACCAAGGAGTTCTCCTTCTCTTTCCGCAGAAGCAGGCCGTATCGTATAGGAAAGCCTGCCACCAGACGGGGACACAATCTTAGACAGTAAAAAAGATTGCCATCACTCCCCATCAACAAAAACAGCCCTTTTCAGGGCTACCCCAATAATCTAGAAGAGAGATATTAATTCAGTTGCCAATTTGTGTGAATGTAGAGTAGTGTGACTATAAACACTCACTCTTTTATTGTGTGTGTGTGTGTGTTTTTTTGCGTTACCTTATGTTTGTGTGGATAGTAGATATGGTGTATTTTTTCTTCTATTCCCTTCTGTGTGGACAGTAGAATGTGTGTTTGTGTGCGTTTGCGTATGTTTGTGTGGATAGTAGAGTGTGTGTTTATATCCGTTCGCGTACGTTTGTGTGGATAGTAGTGTGTGTGTTCGTGTGCGTTCGCGTACATTTATGTGGATAGTAGATATGGGTGTGTTTTTCTTCTCTTCCCTTCTGTGTGGATAGTAGAATGTGTGTTTGTGAGCATTTGCGTACGTTTATGTGGATAGTAGATATGGGTGTTTTTCTTCTCTTCTCTTCCATGTGAATAGTATAGTGTGTGTTATATGCGTTCGCGTTCATTTATGTGAATAGTATATGTAGTGTGTTTTATGTGTTTGTGTTTATTTTGTGTGGATAGTAGATATCGTGTGTTTTATGTGTTCACGTTCGTTTGTGTGGATAGTAAATATGGTGTATTTTTATGCGTTCCCATACGTTTGTGTGGATAGTAAGTATGGTGTGTTTTATTCGTTCGTGTTCGTTTGTGTGGATAGTAGATATGGTGTGTTTTCTCTTCTCTTCTGTGTGGATAGTATAGTATTTGTGTGCGTTCGCGTATGTTTGTGTGGATAGTATAGTGTGTGTTATATGCATTCGCGTTTGTTTGTGTGGATAGTAAGTATGGTGTGTTTTATGTGTTTGCGTTCGTTTGTGTGGATAGTAGATATGGTGTGTTTTATGTGTTCGCATTCGTTTGTGTGGATAGTAAGTTTGGTGTGTTTTATGCGTTCCTGTACGTTTGTGTGGATGGTAAGTATGGTGTGTTGTATGCATTCGCGTTCAATTCTGTGGATAGTATAGTGTTTTATATATTCGCGTTCGATTCGTGTTCGAGTCTAAGGATAGTATAGTGTTTTATGCATTCGCGTTCGATTCTGTGGATAATATAGTGTGTTTTATGCATTCGCCTTTGAGTCGCGTTCGATTCTGTGGATAGTATAGTGTTTTATGCATTAATGTTCGTTTGTGTGGATAGTAAGTTCAGGGCCACTCCACTGCCTCAAAAAGATTTATTCTTTCTTGCCTAAAAAAAAAAAATTTATTCGATTGTATAATTTATGTTTAACTCCCAAAAACATTATTCTCTTACCTAAATTTTTTTTAGTCAGTTGTATGATTTGGGTAGGATAGATTGAACGCGAATCACGAACGCAAATGGATAAAACATACTATACTATTCACTGACATAAACGTGAATGCATAAAACTTTGTATAGAATTGAAACAGGTGACACGAACGCTAATGCATAAAACATACTATACTATCCACTGACACGAACGCGAATGCTTAAAACTTTGTATAGAAATGAAACAGGTGACATGAACGCGAATGCATAAAACATACTATACTATCCACTGACACGAACGCGAATGCATAAAACTTTGTATAGAAATGAAACAGGTGACACGAACGCTAATGCATAAAACATACTATACTATCCACTGACATGAACACGAATGCATAGAACTTTGTATAGAAATGAAACAGGTGGCATGATGTCACGGTACTTGCTACATTGTTGCAAGTGTCCAGTACCATGAAGTCACCCTACCTGTTCCATTCCTCTTGTCGCTATACAAAATTCCCATTGTCCGTAGATCGTCCCAGGGTGTGCCATTTGTCTGTATAAATCTTGTCCGTAGATCATCCCAGGGGTGTCTGTAATGCATTTTCCCGTTGTCCGTAGATCATCCCCCGTTACTACTCTTGCCTCTTTTGGCCCTTGAACTTTGTGTGGGTAGGTGGATACGTAAGTACGTAGATACTCTGATAAGTGGGTACATTGATACTTCAGTGGAGCTATTTCCCCTTGTGCTTTCAAGCTTTGCTTGCTTCTACTGCCATAATTGTCCATAGACTTTCCAGACATCCGGTCCCTTGGATAATTGTTTTACGAGAGAATTTCTTCTAAATTCAAACTTGGAGTCTCCTATATTTTGTTTTTTTTCCCTTGCAGAAAAATGTAGACTGACTAAATTTTTTGCGATGGGGCATATTAAAACCAAGAAATTTTGTGTGGGAACCACACCCCTTATTTAGCATAGCCAATCCGGATTAAATATATCTGCCGCCTTTTATAACTAGGCGCCAAAATTGTGGTCCTCTGACCTCTAGATTTCCAAATACTGATTCTGGACAATTTCAGCTCTGACACTTTCGATACAAAGATCAAAGTTTACCTTTACCTTCCAGTCTGTCTGACTGTTAAATAAACGAAGGCTTAATTAAAAATCACTCCCTTTCACGACACAGACATTAAAAATCCTTGCTGTATAGTGATTTAAACACACACCTGTCCCCATTAATCTAATTAATCGTTCACCTGACCAGATTAATGTGCTCTTTATAGATCGACAGAAATTTGCACCCTTACAGACAGGTTTGACAGTTGTCCAAGAGAGGGGCCAGAAGCTGAAAATCTTGGATTTTAAAAAGTCAAATTTATTTTACTGTGCTACCAATAACAAAGAACTTCCTCTAGAGAACTAACCAAATACGAAAATCATGCACAATTAAACTTTCTTGGCTACCTCTTGTGTCTGGTGACTCGAAAATTCTTGCAGGATGGATGAGTTAAAAGTTTCGTATTTTAATCAATCAGTCCTCTAAATTCTGTCCTGGAGCTTTGTACCACAAAAAATTGTGGACTGCTGTATATTACATTAGGGAACAATTCATTGTTCTGGTGCATGGGCCTGGTGCTTTTTTGTTTAATTTCAGTATGTCAGTAGCTGGAGAAAAAATATCTTGCACTGATTTACAGTAAACTTACACCATATTATTTCCATGATATTATTTAGAAAAAAATATTCATTATCTTGAGAAACAAGAAAAGATAATATTCTAGCTCAAAAGCTGGCCAGTACAATTTAGTAGATGAATTGTTATATGTATGTTATTTGTTGTACATGTTCCAATAAAAAATGCTATACGACAGATACAACAATTTTGTAAAACAAAGATAATTTTTTTTAACTATTCTGAATTCTGTCATGAATAATGAAAGCACATTATTAATGTCTTTAAAGTCATAGAAAAATTCCTCTGAAATTTCTGTGCATTCCTTACTGTTGAACCTACTGATGTACCAGCACAGTGAAAAAGTACCATGATACTACCACCAGTAAAATACCACAATAAACCAGTATACTGGTAATACCATGCACCTTTATTCTGACCTCATTTCTCATCAATTATACTAGTTACAAAAACTTGCAAAATATCCTTGTTGCACATCTGTTGTGTGAATATGTGTAAATTAGTTACAACACTTGTACATGATGACTTCCTTGTCTTGCATTACTTGTCAGTGTTCAGATTGGCATTAATTAATATTAATGATACAGGAGTGGTCTTTATTTACTGTTATTCTTTGTAAGAAGTTTCTTAAGCAGCTGATGCGATGAAATTGTAATCTTACAAGTTGCTGCAAATATCTTTGTGTAGTTTCCATGTCATTACTGCATGAAGGGATTGTTGTAATTAATCAAAAGTGGGTGCTCTGTTTTGAGAAATTATTTTTATTTATAAAGTGTAAAATAAAGGACCAATCAATTGGTAAATGGTTGAGAGGAATATATGCAATTCATGAAATAATTGCCAGCTGCTTGAGCATTTGATAAGACTTCTATTGCAACAATGTAAACATCCACAGAAAAAGATGGCCATGCAGTACAGATGGCAGAGTAGGCTATATAGGCCTATACAGTGGCAAAATCTTAGAAACAGATGAGACTATCATTGTTTTAAATATTACTAAGAGTAAAGAAAACCAGAATTATTTCTTCCAGGAAAGAGCTTGTCAGTGACTGATAAAAAAACAGTCTTATAGTATGAAACATAGTTCAGAACTTACCATTTAAAAATGTCATTCTTACAAAGATTACTAAACTTCAGTCCACAGTTAAGCACAAAATGTGAAAACTAATTGCATGAAAAGTAAACTTTCTAATGGTTTGATTGCTACAGAAAGTACAAGTACCTTTTCAGATATATATACCAGCCAGGAAAACAATTTGGTATTTAAGATCCCTCACATATCTTTTTTCTTTCTTTGTCCCCTGTACATAGTTGGCAGGGAAACATAGTATTTTTTGACCATGTCATTCTAGGTACAACACCGAGTTCAGCACAGTAGAGCTCTTTCCCTCCATTATAATGTGATTCCTGAGATGACATGGTACTGCTATGGACCCCATGACCAAAATCACACCAATATATAATAATATGGATTGAAATAAAACAAGGTGAACTTTTGTCTCATATTTTCATTTCCTGTTCAAACAATTATTATAAAAAAAATTGGATAGTGCCCACAATACCACTGTTTGGTATATGATGCTGTTCTCAGTATTTTGTAGTTTAATCCATATCACAGTTCTCAGTATAATGCAGTTCGGTAAATAACAGTTATGAACCAACTACCGTGTTTCAATGACGTGTTTCAATGACGGAGAGCTGTATCTGTTTTTTCTGATGTGAACAAAATATCAACTTGTCAAAATGTCTTGTCATTATTGACAGCAGTTGCTATGTACCAGTTATATCACAATATCACAATGTGAAGTTTTAATCATAGTTACTCACAGCCATTCCAGTGTAATATCAAACTGACAAGAAAAAAAACTAAATTAAAATATTCAGTAACTGAATAAATAACAATACCTGGTAGTGTTCATGGTTTTTCTTTCTAGTATGAAAAGTTTGGGCTTCCTGTAAAATACAGGGAATTGGTTAGGAGGCAGAAATGGTCTCATTGCTATTACAAGGGACTTTTCATTTTTTTAGAAAAAATATGGTGTGTACAAGGCATTTAAAAGCAGATAAAATTAGCACAATTTGCAAACTGTTTAAGTTAGATTGATGCCTTAGGCAAAGAAAATTCTTATCACTGTTTTCAGCAGCAAATGGAGTTGTCATAGCAACAGTTCACCCCATAATATGACTGTAATGTTCTTGCAGATATGTAGTTGTTATTTATAAGAGAAATTTGTATCATATTGCTAGTTACACCTTCAGATATGAAGAATTAATGTTATATTCAGAAACTGTGTAACATTGCTTTAGACCTCTTTCTTTTTAAAAAGTGTCAGCTTCCAGGAACAGTTTTGTTGAACATTCTGCACATTTTGTTTGAAAAAATTTAAAGTTAAGAAAGGAATCAGATATGTTGTATGTGATATTTGAAAAAGCTTATGCTTTTTTCTGATTTTGTTCTGAAGGAATATTTTTGCCTTGGAAAGACATTAGTATAACTTCTGGTTTCTGCAGTGTCAGCAGAGGTCTTCTGTTGAAGTTTTGCAACTCATCTACAGTATTACTTGCTGTATTCAATTAAAACTTAGTACAATATTACTTTATGCCTAGAGTTTCTACCCAGGCTACCATAAAAGTTTAAGCTTGAGCTGTTATCATCATCCATTTAAAAGTGACATTGTGAGTGGATTGGCTGACATCAAATCTCAGGTTCCAAATCATGGTCAGAAGTTGTATGATTTCCAGGCCCCAGGTCTTGCTGGATTCATATTGATGTAATTACTTGTGAGACACCATGTTTCTATTCAACCCTTGTTAGGAAATATTGGTGTCAGGAAGATGAAAAGGTATTAAAGTGTTTTCACAGCAGTCAGTACAGTATATAGAATTTTTAAAAAAGACAGTTTACTTCCACTGTATTGAATAGTTATGTTCCTGATCAAAATTGGCAGCAATATTATTTGGAGTCTGTGCTAAATCAGCTTCATTATGTTCACATTTGTTTCCTGTTGTGTCTGTAATTCTTGGTATTTTGTTTTTAACGCATTTGATTGGCATCTCAGTCTTGCCACCCAGGCAAGAATTTAGTAGATAAATTAGTCACAGGTAACTTTGGATATTTTTGGTCACTTTGGCTATAATAGGCTGCTTTGGAAGGCTTTGGCTTAGATGTTTGGTATATTATGACCAAGTTCTGTTGGTATTATATGAATCTGTTGTTTGCATTTGTGTGCAATAGGGATATTCCACCTGTGGGGTCAGAATTTGTGTAAAGGATAGAGGCTTTGCACATGACTATACGTAGGCAAACTGTATACTGTAGTATGAATGAGAAAAATAACTGAATAGTTTTTAGAAACTTTCACTTCTTGATTTTAATCTTAGAGTTAGATTGATTTAAATTACTGATAAAACCATCCTAATTTTTGGAAAACAGTTTTTCTCAGAAACTCCTTAAAATGAACAGAGTCTCAATTTCTGCCCTTCTGACTTCAGTATTGACTTCAAAAGAAACAAATTCAGTCATGCTGAGTTGATCAAGTGAAGGAAATTTCCTAGGTATGAAAATAAAGATTGAGCATCATTTAATAAAAAGGATATTTGCCTCTTATGTTGGACTCATAATCCAAGGGTCACAGGTTTGATAACTGCCCGGGTCAGCCTGGGTTGGCTGCCTTGTTGTAACCTTTGGAAAAGCACTTGGCTTCCATTTCTTCAGCATGATATGGTCAATAATGTTTTAAAAGTTGTTAAAAGCTACAAAAACAAAACAAAAATTCTATGGTTAATTCATTCCTTGTTCAGCAATTGTTTCTTTTGTCAGTTTGCTGTAGTTATTATTATTCAGTGTACATGATTGATGGACGACTATTGAAAATTGCATTATGGAGAATCAGTAGTTTCAGTAATAAAAAAAAAGCTGAAGTTAATACATGTAGTCTAGTTGTAAAATTTCCATCAAGGAAAAATTCATATTTTAATTAAGTTTATGACATAACCTACAGCTTTTGTTGAGTACATACTCGTTGTACATCACAGCTTGGGCAGCTGAAGGGAAAGTAAACTAGGTGGGTATCAGAGAAACTCATTTTTTCTGGTGGGGGAGGCATAACTAGGTAGTTCTATGATGTGTGCTATCATGGGCTGCATACTGGGAGGGACGTATCTAAGAGGTTCAAAACACAATATTTTGAATATCTGTGTCTACACTACATGTCTAGCTGTGCCACTTATGATCATTCCCAATCTGAGTGACATAAGAGTGAAGTAGAGACTTTATACGTTTTGTTGGTCACTTGTAAGACAAATTATAAAGTTTTATCCAGTCAGTTTGCTTGATTCTGGACTTGCTAGCAAATTATAACACAGAAGGAAGTTCTGTAGGTGAAATCAAGGCCAGAATTGAGGAATATTACAAACTGGTGCTTACCTAAAATGTTAACCAAGATGTAGATATGATAAAGGATGTTAAAGTGAATGATGAAATCAATTGTACCTACATCATATCTGCAGGATAGTGACAAATTAAAATATTTCATTACAATAATTGTTTGATGATGAGCCCACATTAGTCACTATTTTGTTAGTGTTGGCATCAGCATTTTAAACTGTTATGGTTTTGGTTCAGCTTTTTCCTTTGCCTTAATTTCATTAACCCCTTAGTGGATCTCATCATATTTAGCATCAATCATTATGGACTTAAGATGGTCCATTCTACAACTTGTTCAATGCCCCTATGACCGTGGAGTCAAGGTACAACATTTGAACTTAAGGATTTGAGTAAAGTGTTTTCATTTGCTTATATTTACCAAACCCTAGATGGATTTCATTTTATACTTGGGATGAATCGTTATGAAGCTAATACATGCTTGCAGCTTTGCTTGCCCTTTGACCTTTTGGTGAAGGTCACATACATTGAAAGCTTGCTTTAAGAAATGTTAAATCTGCTTATATTTCCAAAGCCCATGATGGGTTTTCTTCATACTTTGGAAGAATCATTATCAAGCTGAAACAATTCATTCAGTTACAGGCTGGCTCAACCTTTTGACCAGCTGTAGTCAAGGTGACATTCTAAAGCAAGGCTTTCATTATGTTCTTGATATGCAGGCCCTGACCTTTTTGTTTACTACAGAGTTTTGTATTTTGAAGATACTGTATTGGAAATTCTGAATACCTTTCCTGTCAAACATATCACTTATTCTTGCAGGCAGTATCATTCCTATTGGAGATTGTGAGTTTAAGGGATATACACTTATCTTTAAGAGAAAGGAGTTGCTAGCATTTTGCCCATCTTTGTTAATAGTTTATTATCTGCTAAAACATGTTATCGTCACATCAGGACGATTTTGTTTCAGGGGAGGAAAATTTTGAGAAACTACTGCAGGTGATTTGCCATATTGCAAGGCAATTCTTACTTCGGTATTGATAATTTGGTTGTTTGGTTTGGTTTGGTGTTCATGGCAGAGCAACACAAGTAGGTTATTTAGTACTGAGGCTCTTCAAATAATGTGCTTTCCCAAAGACACACCACTGTAGCTGTCCTTCCCTGATCCAATGGTAGGATTTTAATCTGATGTTTTACTGTGCGCCATTTGTCTGGTTTATATGTATATATCAAGGTTTCAACAGCATGTCAGCACAATAGTTGCTATATGGTGCTGATTCAAAATAAATTTCTTAAAAGGTAACTTTCATCAACACTCAGGGTTTGTGTTTAGGTCATTTTCTTTGATGATTTACTTGTAGAATGACAAAAGTTGGTTAGTACGATGTGGAGAACTGAATCATTCAGTGAAATTAGGTTACAGACCTATATTTTATGGTCCAGTGATTGTTTACCCTGAAAATTTCTTCAGTACTGTTCCTATAGAGTCATCTGACTTGGTATATAACTGCATAATGAACAGTACTGCAGCTGTCATCAAATTTAGGTCAATATGACCTATATTTCATGCTTTAATGATCTGTGCTGACCTTTGATTTGAGCTGAATTGATGTAGGTTAGGGTTTGCATTTACTGGTATGTCATTTTCTAGGATATTATTATTATACATCACATAAGATGGTACTCAGATGTGTATGTTCATTGTTCAAAGGAACCAGAAAGCTTACAAAGACTGGTACCCCATGAATAAAAATGTAAGTGTTTTTAGAGTTGTGCAACTAAGTCTGATTATTATTGAATAAGACTGCTGTGATTAATGTTTGAAAATCTTTTGAAGTACTTTTGTCTCCAAAACTGCTCAACAGTATTTTACCAAATTGAAAGAAAGCATCCTTTAGTATTGTTTGTCCTTAAAGCTCACAGTTTCATTATATTATCGTGTTAAATTGCTTTCTTTAGGCTGCTAAATTTAAGCTGGGAGGTACTGAGCTTTTTCCTAGTAGGTTCTTTTTCTGATAACTTGCATCTGACTTTCAAATTCATGATGGGGCCCCAAGTGGTCTGAAGTGCTTGTCTTTACTGACCACCACAATCTCACATCTGTCCATCTGGGTTCAGGTCTTGAACTTGGTCAATGTGGGTATGTGAGAAAGCTTGCCAGTAGCTGCCTGTGGGTTAGTGGTTTTCTACCAGAGTTCCTTTGCCAGAAAAGTAGCTGTTGTATTCATTCAGCTACATGTAATTTTTAAGGATGCTAACAAGATGTACATAGTACAGTATATAAGGGAATCACAGACAGTAGATATAAATTTCATCCAAACTGATACAAAAAGCTTGATTGCTGAATAAAAAATCTTGCATTCTTTGGACAGAATGGCAGAACAAGGATACATATGGATTTTCCATCACTACACTTGATGGTAAAAGAAGTGGAATCAACCATGACTTGTAGGTTGAATTCCCAGAGGAAGGCCCTGCAATCAAACCATTATCCTTCTTTTCTTATCCAAGGATTTTCCTCAAGTTTAGCATTAGTGTTTATGGCATGGTAGGGCCACACTGGCATAGTGGTTATTGTGGTTACAACTCTCAACTAGAAGTGTTTAGGTTTCAATTCTGCCTTGATATAGCCAGCTCTGCAAGACAGTGTGTCTCTGGGCCAGCTTGTTTACTTTTATTGCCTTGACATGATATAAACTGTTGTGTGTTGATGTGCTTTTAAATACCAATCAGCCCCC
The DNA here is from genome assembly GCA_016617855.1 of Megalonaias nervosa. NCBI lineage: Eukaryota > Metazoa > Mollusca > Bivalvia > Unionida > Unionidae > Megalonaias > Megalonaias nervosa. The sequence continues at coordinate 40,255 of JAECUM010004324.1, read as the reverse complement.
ATACCATGGAACTTGATGTATGCTTGGTTGTATCATTTTACCTCTCCTTGGTAGTGCAATATGAATAATCATTGCAAATTAAATAACTGTTTAGAAAGCCAAACTGACTAACAAAGTTTTTAAATCCTATGGATATCAAGTTGTGATACATTTGCTGCAGTTGAAATAACTTAAAGACCAAAAAGAAACTGGAAATGATTTAAACTTTGAGATAGAAACTTGCATTTGTTGTTTGCAGAAGATAAAATTCATTGTACACTTTGAATTGGCATGTATGCATAAAACTAGTGTGCTATGACTATACATGTATTTGCAACGCCATTTGAAATGTTTACTGTACCTTCAGGTGTAGCTGAAGACTCTTGGCACTAAACGTCAAATTTTGATCCCTATTTCAGATGCTTTATCATTATAGAATTTTATTGGATTGAATCATTAAAATTTATACATTACAAGAAACTTCACAGTTCACTATCATTTCTCAGTACATCAGCCGTATGAAGAGAAGGTTGTCATGGCAGTGATCCATAACAGTGAGTACCTTAGACCACTTGGCCACTTGGGGCCATGAGTCACGCATCTGATAAAATGGGGCAGCCTGAAAAGACCTAAAAGATTGACTTAAAATCAAATGACAACTAACAGGTAGTCTGTCTCCTCCTTGGTGGTGCATCTTATTTGAACATATAGTATCAGAAATGTCTAGAACTGAGGGATTTGGTATCCTATAAAAAATTTAAACCCATGGACTTTAGTGTGAATATGTGAAACAACATTTTATGCTAAGGTGTCTTCATCTGCTGTACCTATAAACCTATTTGTTAAACTTTTATTCTCATTTATTATATGTATCTTAAACTTCAGTTTGCTGAAGCAGCAGCACCAGCCTGACATCAAAATATACTTAAATTATTTAGTCAGCATCAAAATTGTTCTTTGGCATAATTATTCCTACTTACTTTCATATTTTCATTGTTCTTTTTTCTTTTGTAACCTTTTCAGAGAACAGATTTTGCGAGTAAAGAATGATGACAACATTCCGTTTCTTCTGGTGGGAAACAAAGCTGATTTAGAGGAAAAGCGACAAGTGACTGCAGAGGAAGCACAACACAGGGCACAACAGTGGAACGTTCCATATGTAGAAACATCAGCCAAAACAAATGCCAATGTAGACAAGGTACTGTCAGTCTTATTCAAGGCTTTTCTTCTCTTGCTAGATGAGCATCACTATCATATGTACTCATTATCATGGGGCTGGTGGAAGCCTGATGGACCTATATATTTAAAACATACAATTTCAATTTTATACATATATGTGTATGTCTGTCCATATGCCTAGCAATTCCACTGTCTGCTGGTAAATAATGTGGAGCACATGTGGTGAATTTGTTAAACCCAATTCACCTAAAATTGAGAATGAATACAAAGATTATATTTAAAACTGTACTTAAATCAATGCTTCACTAAATTAGGATATTAATTAAATCGTGCTTCACAATTAGCAGAAGCCATTATATTTGCAAATAAGGCTAGGGATGATGAAACTGAATCAAAATACTTCCACAGGTCATGAATTTCAGTTTAGCTAAAAAGTGAATAAGAAAAGAAACAAGTTACATATCAATACAATAGGCAAAGATTTGGCTTGTCTAATGGTTTATCTCAAGATAACTTTTGTATTTCATAAACCCTAGTGCGGGTAATTTTAAAAATATATATATATTTCAGACGCAAGGGACTTCCATGCCCCATTTATCCATAGAAAGTTTTGCATCAAAAAATATAATGTGAAGAAAAATAGATGATGTATTAGCCCAGAAAGTTGAGAATAGGATCACATCAACAGTTCATCTGAAGTTTTAACTTAGTGTTCCAAACATTACATGGATAAAAAGTAAACATAAAGCAAAATTTATGACAGGAAAGAAACTGTCATGAAGAATAGTATTTAAACTGTAATATGCCTTATTTAGCTAGCTTGTATTAAGTAGAGGTAAGACATTTTACGATCCCAATACTGGCATCAACATCTGCACAGATAAAAACATAGACATATGTAAATCCTCACGGCATGTCAAGCATCTACAACCAGGGAAGGGAGGTGATGGCGCTAAATTTGTATATGTACATTGGTTGTACATTCTTGTCAAGTTCTTGCTTTTAGCTCAAGTTTTTTGCACTGTAAGAATACTTCTATACCTGGAATCATGAAACTTTATGAGGGAATACATGTTGATAAATACTGCATTCTTATCACAAAACTAGGCCACTGTGCCCTATATATCATTCTTAAGTGACTGGATAAATTGCATGTTTAAACTTTTTTTCAAGTTTTGTTTATGTTAAAATCATCAAACTAGATGATTATTTGCATCTTGCTAAGTAACACATCTTACCACAAAAGATTGTCATTGTGACGTACATTTCACATTTTGCTGACTAAGGTTAAGTTTTTTGCATTTAGCTCATGACTGAATAGGTTATAAGAACCTGTTAAATATACAGCTATTTCTTGATTCAAGACAGTTGGTAAGGGAATACATCTTGTTGAGTATTGAACCCTCATCATAGAAGTTTTTGGTCATTGTCACATACATTTCATGCTTCATTGACTTTATTTCCATTGCAAACACTATTCATACCGAGACCTGTCGACCCTCACGATTTTGGCGTGAACTTCATGACACTCGATAGCGATTCACGGATTCGTGCTGCATCCCCAAAAAATCATGAATTCTCAATTGGCATAAATCATGAATAAAATTAATTTTATCCCGTTAAGTGCAAGTCAAAATAGCAGCAGTGGATCACTAATACCCATAACAGTCCTGTATTGCTAGTCACGATGTTAGTAAACCTAGATTCAGTTGTTACAGTTTGCCCTGTAGCAAGCATTGTAAAGTATATAATCTATATTTAGAACAGAAGTTTTACAAATACTTGTGAAGAAAATGGGGGCCCAACTGATTTTTTTTAAGTGGCACATGTACATACAGAACAGTTTTTTTAAAAAAAACAAACACCAAATGAAAACAGCTTTTTCGATTGTAGGAATTTTTCAGATATTGTTAGATTAGCATGTATCACAATTTGTTTGAGTTCATATTTTTCTGTGCATGCACCGACACCACTAATTGTTAATCATTCAGTGTTTCATTTTACGGATTAATACCATTTCATAATTAAGTTACACAACAGTAAAAATGTTTTCACCTCCACAGAAAAAGATGCGTATTCCACAAAAAGTGAAATATAGATTGGAGTACACCAAAAATTGGCCTTGCATTCAGCCATCCAACATCGATGTACATTATTCTTTTCGTACAGTAGTATGCTGCAGACTTTAGAACTGGGAATGTGCACAGCGGCTCGTATCATTGCTTACAATTTATCTGTCATACATGTACTATATATATGCTTATAAATCACAAATATAGATACTAATAGAGAGCTTGATTTGCGTTCTGTTTATGTATGTAAATTTCATAAAAGTATGTTTAATCAGTGGTCAACATTACATATTAGTGACTTTGCTTTGAATGTTGTGATATATCATCCTCAGCAGGCTTACTGTGCATTGTACAATAAGTGTCACATAGGTGGACTACATGCCACATATTTTTCATGGAGGTCTCATCTGAATTGTTGTTTAAGTTAATTATTAATGTATGAACAATGTACTGTTGGCTGCCCCTTCAAGGTTACTCAAAACGCTGACTTTCACCCAGTATGGCACTTGTTGTTGTTGTTGTTGTAGGACTTAACACCATTTTTCAGCACACGATAGGCTATACATGGCGGCCAGTATTAATGGTGGAGGAAGAAACCGGGAAATACCCGGAAAGAACCACCGACCCACGAGAAGCTACTGGCAAGCTTTCTCACATATCCACATTTGCCGAATCCGAGACTCGAACCCACGCAGAGGTGAGATGGCAGTGATCTGTAACGGAGAGCGCTTTAGACCACTCGGCCACTTGGGGTCCCCTATGGCGCTTGTACTTTTTACCTCTTTGATACGTCACATGTAGTGACATCAGTTTCTAAAAATAGATTTTTGGACAAGGTGAACTAGCATAATGGCGACCAGTGATACTTTCCATATTATTGTTCTTACTGAAAACTATGTACTAGGTGCTAAATTTGTTCATCCAAATATAGATGAGCATTCCAGTATTCAGTTACAGTGATGGTTTGAATGTCGAGGCCTGCCAAAAACGGAAAAAGAAGCAAACTGCTTAAAAGGTGAATCAAAACAAATACTATACATGTCAGGACCTAGTGTATTTATGTTTTCTGGGCTACGATTGTGTCTTGAATCGTGCATTTTGCATTTTGTATTTTCAATACTCTTCTGTATGCAAAGTGTTGTAAATAACAGAAATGTCGATTTTTTTTTTCCTATCTGCAATATATTTTATGTATACATTAATCATACAAACCAAAAGTCACTTTGACGTGTTTGATTAATGACTGTACATTCTTGTATGGTTTTGTACCGTTTGAAACAATAAGACACCCCATAACACCCACCATTACGTTGATATTCAAATTTATAACAAGTGCAATTTATTATTGTTGTTGTTATTATTGTTGTTATTGTTCCAGTGCTTATATTTATCCTTTCATTATTGATATTATTATTATTATCGCAAATAATCCTGGTAATTTTGTCATAATTGAATGGATATATAAGTAATAAAAGTTACTGTTATCTGATGTTTTTTTTTTGCTATTGTTATTCTTCTACTCATTATTATTATTATCATTATTATTATCATTGCAACCGGTAATTTTGTCATAATTGCATGGATATGTCAGTAATAAAATTTACTGTTATATGTGTTAATGATTATTTTTGCTATTGTTATTCTTCTAATTATTATTATTATTGTTGTTGTTGCAAGTGGCTGTGATGAATGTTCCCTGGTGTGACTTTGTGGTTTGGTCAGATGTTGACTGTTTAATTCTTAGGATCAGATTTGATGAATCTTTTTGGAACAGTATAATGCACAAGTTGATAGAATTTCATCACCAGTACACATGCCCTGAATATTTTGAGATGAAAATTCCAAGGGAACTGCCCCAATTTAATTGTCTAAATGAAGTGTTGTTATATGTGATTGATGTTTTAAACATGTAAAGAAAGAGGAATGTACATGTAGGATAGTTACTATTTCTATTTTGCTTTGTGCATCAATTTAAACTCTGCTTAGTGAATGTTTTGTAATGCATGTAGGTATTAAAGGGTTTAATTAAATATGGCTTATGCATCATTCTACAATTCTGGCATATATATTCAAGATATCTGATCAAGAAATATATCAATGTAGGTTGGTTTGGTAATATGCATTAGTGATTTCATTACCCACTTTCTGAGTCTCGTGTAAATTGGTAACAATGTTAAAAGAAATGAGAGAAAATTTATGTTTATTTTCATGCCATATATTTATGCTGTGTGCATAACACATTTTCTTAATTGAAAAAAATATATAATTACATTTTGTCTGGAAGTATGATTGTCTGAATGTACTAATAGAAAAAGTAATACAAAAACAGCAGTCTCTAACGATGACAGCTAGCCTTAAAATGATACACATTTTACAAACAATAGGGAAGTACATGTCAAAATAACTTTATTGTCTGCATTGTCTGCATATGTATGTTGAGTTTCAGAATAATACAAACTTCCAAGATTGTAATTACTGCACAAGAGGATTTTGAAAATTGACTAAACAACCTATAATAAATACACATTGAGAAAAGACAGGCTGAATACTGAGTGGGATTACTTTCTGTAACAGTCTGAATTTCTTAATTCTCTCGATGGACCATTCAGCATATATCCTATGCTTGGCAGTATCTTTAGTTAGTGCAGACTACATATATATGTATCCTTTGTCACATTTTTTTATGGTAAAATCACATCGGCCGCGATGATGTACCCATCGCATACACCTTTCTCTCTCCTTGTCAGGCTTTGGAAAACCGTGTCCAAATCCAATGAACCAAACACCATCTTTCTGGTATCTCAAATCACTTGTACATGAACCATAGCAACAATGCTTAGTGGTCACCATATTAAATAATTACTTTTCCAGAAAAATATATGGCTTGTTTATAAATTTCAAAATGCTGCCAGCATCCGTGTTACTACGCGTCGCTAGCGGCTTTGTCCAAAAACAATATGGCCGCAGCCGGGGCAATGACATCATGGTTTATTTTTAGCACAAGGCTAAATTAAGTACAAGCTCCATTATCTGATAATGATAGTAAGCTTTTCAAACAGATTTTAGAGCAGTGTTTTGAAAACTTCATACAAAAATAAAACTCCTCTCTTTATTATTAATTTATTACCTCTACTTTGATATGATAGAAAAGAATGTTCCTTTATTCTTTTGTGTCTTTTATACCTTGTCACAGTAGGTACATTGTTGGATGGGTAGGTAGGTAGGCAGTTGCACAATCTGATAGTTATTAATTCAGATTTTCCAATTTTACATTGATTAAAAGTACAAACTTGATTATAAATGATTGCCACCAAAATAATTAGTTGGAAAATGGGCCAGGATCACATTAGTCTGGATTTATTGCTTGCATGATAATGTTTACAATGGCTACTGGAGACTAGTGAAAGTAGAGATACATGTAACGTTTGGTTGTACTTTGATAATGATGGACACAGTGAACATGGACAAATATTCATATCTGTGCCAATAAAAATGTTACTATTTTCTTAAGCTACAGTTTGAAATTAAGATATGACGTCTAAAATCAGAATAAACACTGTTATATTTTGTTGCATAGTGACACATGATATCAGGACACTTTTTTTCCCATCACTCTCATTCAGATTAATGCTGAATCATAACTACATGATTGCTTGAGTTTATTTTGAGGTCTCTACATATTCTCTGTAATCACTTGGAAAACTGAAGGCAAGTGATATCAGAGTATGGAGTCTGCTTCGCACAGTCTTCAGTGGTAGGGTATCAAAGTAATGTATTTTGCTCAGTGTTTAAATCCAAATTTATCTAATAATAACTTTCTGTTAGTATAATATCCAGTTGTATTTACAAAATAGAATTTCACATACAAATAACATATCAGACACTTGACTTTTTGATAATTAAATCGGTTAAGAATTACCCCCACTTTCATTTTCTTTTTGTATATGTTAACAACTGTTTGCAGGAATCAGAGCTCATATTCATACTTTTATAAAATATCCATAAATATTTATGCATCTGTTTGTTTAAAGTTTATTATTTTCCCATCCCATTATAAATGCTTAGGTTTCCAAAAATACTAAGTTTTTGTTGTATTGATTTGACTGTGATTGTTGTTGTCTTTTTATGTATTTTATAGTGATGACTAGACCCCCGCCCCTTGTGCTGATTCCATTAGTGCAAAAAAGCTGCATTTTCTAAATACACACAGACACACCATAATCAACCAATGTAAAAATGACTTTTAACACTGTGATAAGAAGAGAGAGTGTGTGTGTGTGTGTGTGTGTGTGTGTGTGTGTGTGTGTTGGAATTTTAACATAGCTTTAACAATTTTCAGTCATATCACTATGATGTCTGCAGTGGGGTAGTTTATAGTGATGTCTAGCACTGGGGCATCATGCCGCAGACATGTATCATCGTGTCCCACCCAATCACATTATCCTGACACTGGGCTGACCAGTCCTAACACTAACCTCTTAATGCTGAGTGACACATGCACACACACACACACACACACACACACTGTTCATAGTTACCATATAAATTTGACACAATTCATGTTATACATTGTTACGATAGAAATTGTATACAATTCATGCTTTATGGTTACCATGTTAATTGTACACAATTCATGCTATGCATAATTACCATATCAATTGTACTCAATACCTACTATCCATAGTTACCATCACAATTATACATAATATTTCTATACATAGTTACCATATAAATTGTACACAATTCAAACTATACATAGTTACCAGATTAATTGTACACAGTACATAATATTCGTAGTTATTGTATCAATTGCACACAAAACATGCTATACATAGTTACCATATAAATTGTACACAATTCATGCTTTACATAGTTACCATATAAATTGTAACACAATTCATACTATACATAGTTACCAAATTGTTCACAGTACATACTATACATAGTTACCATACCAGTTGTACACAGTACATACTATACATAGTTACCATACCAATTTTACACAGTACATACTATACATAGTTACCATATCAATTGTACACAATACATACTATGCATAGTTACCATACCAATTGTACTAGGTATATTCTATATGTAGTTACCATACCAATTGTACACAATACATTCTAGATAGTTACCATGCCAGTTGTACTCAGTACATTCTATATATAGTTACCATATCTATTAAACATAATACATACTGTATGATACACATCAGTATCAACATCTCAGGTAAAACTGGCATTGATGTTTTAAATACTAGATGATCAATTTATTGTTATGAAAAACATTAACATAAACTGAAGACAGATGTATATACAGTGACCAAATGAAATTTTGAACAGTTCCTTCTAATGTTACTGCTGTATAATGTGACTAGGCACCTACCGAATATTTGGTGAATTAATTCATGTGGTAAGTTAAAGGAGCTAATTTTCACCGTTACAGAGGAATTGGGTGCAAGTAGTCTTGGGAGGAGTTTGTAAATGCATATTAACAGTTGCTTTAAAGTAATACACATCAATTTAAAATCGTTGTTAGAACCCCTTTATCGATTAATACAAAAGTCTGCTCCCAGAAATTGTTGTTAGATAACAAGACATGACAGTACATGAGGTTGTATTAACAAGTCTTGACTGTCAGTATTTTACACCATATACTGTAATGAGTTTTTTTTTTTTTTTTACAAATAGACCATCAGATGTAGTTACTTTACTGTAGTTATTTTTCGATTAGCCCAGTAATACAGCTGAGCTCAGCTGCTGCCAGTTGATGTGAGGGGAAAATTGATGATACAAATCTATAAAACTCCAGCAGAGTTCATTATGATAACACCAGCAGGGTTTACTGATGATGGAAATACATTGCTTGCAACCCCCATGAGTGACATAAGACAACCAAACTCACAACCTGTTATAGAAGTCATCTTAACAAAACCATGACATTCATAAATTGAAACCAGTAAATACTGCATGCTCCTGTATAAAGTGTATCCAACAATGAATTGTGTAACACACTGACAGCTGGGTCATTGCTTTTGAATATACTGACAGAACAGGGTCTGAGCTGTTCAGTACATGGACAGAACAGGGTATATGTGCTGTTCAGTACACTGACAGAACAGGGTCTGTACTGTTCAGTACACAGACAGAACAGGGTATATGTGCTGTTCAATACACAGACAGAACATGGTCTGTCCTGTTCAGTACACAGACAAAACAGGGTATATGTGCTGTTCAGTACACAGACAGAACAGGGTATATGTGGTGTTCAGTACACTGACAGAACATGGTACGTGCTGTTCACTGCCCTGATAGAACATTGTTTTGCAGTCACTGACAGAACAGTGTCTTTGCTGTTTAATGCACTGACATAACAGTATTTTCTGTTGAGTACAATGTCAGAACAGGGTATGTGCTGTTAAGTACACTGATAAGTAGGGTATATGCTGTCCAGTCTGTGCTGAGAAAACAGAGCCTGTGCTGTTCAGCATACTGACAGAACAGGGTATATTCTGTTCAATACATTGGCACAAAATGGCCTGCTTTCTGCACATTGGCAGAACAGGGTATGTGCTATTCAATACACTGTCAGAATGGGGTCCATACTGTTCATTATGCTGCCAAAATATGATCTGTGCAGTTCAATACATTGTAAAACAGTGTGATGTTTAATGCACTGATAGAATGGAGTCTGTGCTGTTTGGGATACTGACAGAACAGGTTCCATGCTGTTCAGTTTACTGATAAAACAGTGCTGTTGATTACACGGGCAAAACAGCCTGTACTCTTCAGTGTACAGACACAGCTGGATATATGCTGTTTAATGCACTGATGGAACAGGGCCTCTGCTTTTCGGTACACTGTCAGAACATAGTCTCTGCTGTTTAACACACTGACAGGTCTAGGTCTTTACTGTTTAATACAGCAACAGAACAGGTTCTTTGCTGTTCAATGTACCGACAGACCATGGTCATTGCTTTTCAGTACACTGATAGAACAGGACAGGGAGTATGCTATTAAATATACTAACAGGGCAGGGTCTATGCTGTTCACAGGAAATCTTGAGTAAAATGATCAGCATATTATGCATAATCAGGTCTGGATTTATGCTGACCACTGCACTGACAGAAATGATCTCAGTTTAGTACAATGGCTGAACAGGGTATGTACTATTCAGTACATTACCAGAAGTCTTTATTGTTATCATGCAGTCTTGTGTAGAACAGCACATTATGCACTTGCAAATCTGGGTCTGTGATGTTCGCAGTATGTTTCTTTGCAGATAGCTACATGCAGTCTTCCAGAGATAATACTGCTATATTAATTAGAAATAGCCAGGCAGCCCCAGTTTAGGAACATTTAAGCATAATAAATATTAAGTTTTTCCAAAATCTGAGTTTTGTTGACAAGCTGACCAGCAAGCAGACTGCTCTTCCATTTTCATTCTAATGGCTGTGTATTTCTTCCTTAATTAGAATGTTTTGAAATAGATGTTTGGATAGTTGTCATTACCTACTAGTAATGACCACTAAATACATGCTGTGCTTTGAATTGCTTAAAATGAACACAGTGATTGAGAGTTCTTTGCCAGGGTATGTTAGGAATCATTTGGTCTAGCATGAAATGCCAAATGATGTTTTTATGACATTTTTATCATGTTTTTTTTTAAATTTGGTTTTATGGCATTATCTTTCATGCCTTTTATTGAAAAATGAATATAGTGTTTAATAGATTTCAATACTCTAGCTTGCTGGCTTGCATCTGCATGGCAAATATGCTATTGGAGATTCCTATCTTTTAAGAATGGAGCAAATTCAGTATGAAACTGACTAAAGTTGCCATAATCAGAGAAGTTTCATTCCAAATAATGGAATTATTATAATGTAGCACTAAATTTATATTATGGCGAAAGAATAAAGATATGTTTTAGCTGCAGAACTTGTTAAATCTTCATCCAAAAGAACAAAATAATTACAACTCTACTACTATTACCACCAAAAATAATATGTTTAATTTGCTGTAATTAAAAATATGATAAATTTGAATACAATACAATTAGCACACCAACTGTGACCAGCAATACCTCAATTGTTGCAGTTCATTGAGGCACTATTTAAACTGGAAGACGTGTCTTTCCATGCAAGACCTTGAGAATAAATATTCATCAAGCAAACATAAATAAAGAAAAGGAAAATCTGATGGCAGATATATACATCAGCACATGTTAGAAATAAACTAGAGGTTTACATCCTACCTTTTGTGCTTAAAACCTGGCAGTCAGACTCAGAGAAGTAACTTTTCATGTACATTATATATTGATCAGTATGGTATATAACTGAACTTGAATGAAGCAGTTATATTTAAGAAGAGAGACCAGCTGTAGTCCCTGATGATAAATGATTGCCTATTCAGTTTTTCCTTTTAGCCTCATTTGTTTTCCTTTTAGCCTCATTTGTGCGTCAGAGACACCGCCCCACCCCACCCCCCACAATTTTTCATTTGACCCACAGTTTGGTCACCATGTTTTTTTGTTTTTACTCAATCTGACCCCCAGTTCTGACAAAGAAGGGATTTTTGACTCTTTAGTCCTAGGGTATACACTATTCCCTTTGGTTTTGTGGCAAGTTAGACCACAGGTTTTAACACTGGGGAAAACTTTTCAGAAAAGCTAGACTCTGTAACTCAAAGGGATACCTTATACCTGAAAATATTTTTCAGGAAGATTTCCAGTGGCACTTGTACTTAATTCGGCCTTGTGCTAAAAATAAACCATGATGTCATTGCCCCGGCTGTGGCCATATTGTTTTCGGACAAAGCAGATAGCAACGTGTAGTAACACGGATGCTGGCAGCATTTTAAAATTTATAAATAAACTATATATTCCTCTGGAAAAGTAATTATTTAATATGGTGAGCTCTAAGTATTGTTGCTATGGTTCATGTACAAGTGATTTGAGATACCAGTAAGATGGTGTTTGGTTCACTGGATTTGGAAACGGTTTTCCAAAGCCTGACAAGGAGAGAGAAAGGTGTATGCGATTGGTACACCATTGCAGCCGACGTGATTTTGCCATAAAAAATGTGAGGAAGGATACATATATATGTAGTTTGCACTTTGTTGGTGGAAATGGACCCACCAAGGAACATCCAGACCCAATTAAATTGGGAGTCATAGCACATATTTTTTCTTTTCTTTCTGTCTCTGTAATTTCTCCAACAGAGGTTGTATCATTAGAAGAATCGGCACAGTTTCTTAAGTCAAACAACCCGGATAGCATCAATAATAATAATAATAATAATAATAATAACACTAATAATAATAACACTAATAATAATAATAATAATAATAATAATAATAATAATAATTTATTAGTTAATTAAAACAACTACAAGTAAGCTTATAAACTCAACAATGCAATAGTAGAAAGGGGAAGGGTATACATCTATTTTTGTTTAAAAAATATCAAGATGATATATGTTACAATGCATTAATATTTAAATGTTACCTTATTTTTACAACTTATTATGAGAAATGTTGACTTCTTAGAAAAAACAAACAAACATTTGGTTCAGCAGTCAGTGATTAGAACAAAATGTGAAGACACAAATGTTATTTTAACTTTACAAAGCTTGACCACACTTGACAGTTTTGCCATGCACAGAATACATGTACTTACAAATTTATGGAATACCAAGAACAGTATCAGAGTTAATAAACTGAGTGCTATTTATTCTTTTCATCATAAACGTTTTTAGTTATTTTCTTTTATACTTTTTATTGTTCAGATGCAGCAGAAGAGAAAGCTACCATCTTGGACTCTGTCAACAACAACAACAACAACAACAATAATAATAATAATAATAATAATTAGAAGAATAACAATAGCAAAAATAATCATTAACACATATAACAGTAACTTTTATTACTTACATACCCATGCAATTATGACAAAATTACCAGGATTATTTGCGATAAGAATAATAACAATAATAATAATAATAATGATAATAATGAGTAGAAGATTAACAATAGCAAAAAAACCACCAGCTAACAGTAACTTTTATTACTTATATATCCATTCAATTATGACAAAATTACTGGGATGATTTGCGATAATAATAATAATAATAATAATAATAATAATAATAATAATATCAATACTGAAAGGATAATATAAGGACTGGAACAATAACAACAATAATAACAACAAAAATAATAAATTACACTTGTAAATTTGAATATCAATGTAATGGTGGGTGTTATGGGGTGCCTTATTGTTTCAAATGGTACAAAACCATACAAGAATGTACAGTTATAAATCAAACACATATCAAAGTGACTTCTGGTTTGTATGATTAATGTATACATAAAATACGCTGCAGATAGGGAAAAAAAAATCGACATTTCTGTTATTTACAACACTTCGCATACAAAAGGGTATTGAAAATTCAAGATACAAAATGCACAATTCAAGAAACGATCGTAGTCCAGAAAACATAAATAAACTAGGTCCCGACATGTATAGTATCTGTTTTGACGCACCTTTTAAGCAGTATGCTTCTTTTTCCATTTTTGGGCAGGCCTCTACATTCTGACCATTGCTGTTGCTGTTCATCTATATTCGGATGAACAAATTTAGCACCTGGTACATCGTTTTCAGTAAGAACAATAATACGGAAAGTGTCACTGGTCGCCATTATACTGGTTCGCCTTGTCCGAAAATCTATTTTCAGAAACTGATGTCACTGTCTGTGACGTTTCAAAGAGGTAAAAAGTACAAGCGCCATAGGGTTTATAATCCCACCATATGATGTGCAACAGAAAAAAAAAATCCAAAGCAAATGTAATAACTGAAGTTTGAAATATGCATTAAATGTTGTTGTTGTTATAGGGTTTAACGCCATTTTTCAGCACAAGATAGGCTATACATGGCGGCCAGTATTAATGGTGGAGGAAGAACCCTGGAAAACCCCGGGAAGAACCACCGACCCACGAGAAGCTACTGGCAGGCTTTCTCACGTACCCACGTTAGCCGAGCCTGGACTCGAACCCATGCAGACAGAGGTGAGATGGCAGTGATCCGTAACGATCAGCGCTTTAGACCACTCGGCCACTCGGGGTCCCGCATTAAATGTATTTTTATCATTTCTTAATTTGTCAAGGGCATCCCATTATTTACCTTTTAAGACCATTAGAAAATATTTGTAAAAAGTCTGTTAATTGATAGAATCAGAAACGAGAAAAATCAAACAACCAGATTAAGGAGCATTTGTATGCAGAAGGAAAGTTGCAGTTATTAACAGTGCATATATCAGGTAGATTGATGTAAAGGCAGAATATAGTCAGTATACCAGTTGCTGTAGGTGAAATTTAGGATGCAAAAGCAACAAGCATATTCTTAAAAATTTGTGAAATATCAGAAAGGCCATGTTTGAGGTGCAAACTAGTAATTCTGATAGAATATGCTTGCGGATTACAAGCTTTAATACCATAAATTATTGTTCTTTTCATATTTATATAAGTAGCAACTTTTGTGTTATCTCTGATGGTCTTTTAAATTATTGTTGTGAAACAATGCTGTTATGGAACTTGGACTGCCTTTTCCTGCTGCTGCGCTTTGTTTTACCCTTCAAATATATATATGAGGATAAATAAAAATTATAATAATAATAGTAATAAAACAACTATATTATTATTATTATTATTATTATTATTTTTATTTTTATAATTTGATCTTTGTACGATTCATGTGTAAATCTTTGGAAGTAAATTACAGTGAATAAAGTACATTTTAATAATAAAAACCTTTTCAAATTTGATCTTAAAATCCCCACACCCCTTGGGAGAAAAACTTAATTTTAACTGACAGTGAAAAATGTTTTCCCCGTTAGAGGACAGGCTACTTTTATTTGCCATTAGGTTTCAGAAATGTTACAAAGACTCAAAGGCATGGATTCGTAAAAAGACTATAGTGTCATATGACCTTTTTTACCATGAATAATATGTTGACTGAAATTCTTGTGGTGTTGGGGGAGGGGGGGAGGGAGGAGTCCAGCGGGGTGCATACGTCATTTCATAACCATTATGTTTTTGTACCCAGCATTTTTACACATCCTATTGTATTTCCCATTAACATTAGTTGAATTCAGTAGAAAAAAATTACAGTACTAATGTTTATAATTATGTTATAATTATTAAAGATGGAAATTATTTCAAAGAACAATAAAACAATAAAATCAGAATAAAATATGAGTCACTATTCAGTTCATGAGTTTTCCAGCAACATTTAATGAAGATTGTGATAAAAATTTTGCACAGTCCTCCATAAGATTTATCTTTCTTTTTATTTAAGTCATTCTGAGAAGAATGAACTATTGGATTTAATCTTGAAACTCTGATTGAATGGAATTGAGGTCTGACCTTAGTTGGACCATTAAAACATCACAAGTGCTGACTTCAGCCTCACTACAAGTGAGCAAGCACAACAGTGTACACATAGACATATTGGTCCTTTATGCACACAAGTAGGCAAAACAATGTACACATATTTTGACCTTTATGCTTACCCCAATAGATCCTGAAGATTTAGACTATCTAGGAAGTTTCACAACCTATTGTCTGTTTCCAGAACCACATGTAACAATTATGTGAGTCTTGGATTTACTGAAACATGGTTTCTGATACTTGGCCCTTATCTTATCCATGACCCTCACAGAACAGGCATTAGCTGGCACCAAAATCTTTTCACAGATTACTGAAGGTCAGTCAGCAATTGAAGCAATCTCACTTGACCAGGGTTGTGAAAATTGTGATAAATGGGAGAGTATCTTGATTTCTCAGGCATGATTTAGTATTTAGTATACATGTATACCCAAATGCAGCATCAGTTAGCAGGAGAGAGAGAGAGAGAGAGAGAGAGAGAGAGAGAGTGCATACTGTCTAGGCTCTCTTATATGGTGGTCCAACTGTAAAGAACAGATACCCTTATCTACCTTTACATAATTCACCTTCAGATCAAGGCCTGTTTTCATGTTACTGATTACTCCTAACAAACCGCATGGATGCTGGACTGCTGGCACATTCTGGGTCCACAGATCAGAGTCTCTGCATTTGGCTGTTTGATTCAACTTATAAGTTCGTATATATGGTATATGAACAAATTCCTCATTTTGGCTTGGCTCCTGAATTATTAATCTCAGGATACATGTACTTTTTTCTCACTCATGTGAAAGAATTTAGCCAATTTGCTAAACTTACTTTTCTTATTGCAGTCTGATTATCTCATTCATGGTGTCCACATAGTAGGAACTGTCTTTTCAAGGGAAAAAACCCTTGTTGTCTTGCGCTGTGCCTGATGGAGTTTTTATAAATTCAACAACAGCAACAATGACAACAACAGATATATGTAGATTACAAAAGGAACTTCACTCATAAAGCAACTTAAAAGTCTCCAACTTTTGATAACACATCATACAAAACAATTTGTGAAAGCAAGACGCACACGCATGCACATGAAGTCGATGTATTTGGTGGAGCTTATAATTGAAGCATATTTTATACCCCAAAACTGTAAAGACCATCGGTGCTGATCATGTGAATAAACTGTTTGAATCCTCACTGATGGGTCTTAATACACCATCAACTTTATTAAACATTTCATGGTTTAAAAATATGTTGCATTTTGGGGTACAGGGAGAGGGTGAAGGTCACAGAAACATCAATTGGGGTAATATCTCTTTAAAGCAAAATTGTGAACTTAGAATATTTCAAGTTTAACAAGAGACAGACAAAGAAAATGACAGAGGAGGACGTAAAAACAAAAGGAATTAAAAACCAAGAATGTATGATAACCCCACGTTTCCTGATATGTGTCATGTGTCTACAAACCTTATATGAACAGTCCCAATGATTTTTGTGACCTGACCATACATCCTACCTTATCCATGTAACCCATGTGGATGCATCTAGGCCAGATTAGTAATGTATTTTTACAGGCACCAGTTGGGGCAAGAAAGCTGAGTACTTTAATGAAAAAAATGGCTTTGTAAACAAACTTGCTCAAGCTGACTTTTAAACATACTACATAAACTTAAGCATGAGAAAATATTTTATACTCAAAACTAACAGAAAACACTGTTTCAGACAAACAGGTTATACACATCACTGGTTACAAAAATCAAAACTCTCCCTGCCTCAAATTTAGTAAAACCAGAAATGTATTACGTCAAACCTGCTTTCTTCAAACTTTGTCCAACACCCCTGATCCGCCCCAACTGAATCAAACATAATAATGTAATTGCAAACGAAAACCCCAGCACTGAAAAATCAGAGTGGTTCATTCATAAGTTCACAGGCTATTCCACAAGATTTCCTTTTAGCATATCATTGCAATAGTAATAGCAACACTTGTCATATTTCCCAGACAGAAAATACATATATTTCCAAGAAAAGCATGAATCAGAAATCCACTCACATTGTTCAGTTCGGTATTGTATTTGATGGTCTGTTAATTTATGGTGGTAATTTTATGACCAATATCAGTTTACAACTCCAGTATGTCACATACTTGTGAGTTATATCTGATAGTAACAGATCTCTCATTTTCAGTGAATAGTTCAGTGCATTATATAAATTGTACTACATTCATTACACACATTATAGCTGTGTACCCTGGTCTCTATATCATATTGGCAACCATAGAACTTTTCCAGATTAGAAAAGATAACAGTTAAAAGTTATCCCTATAAAAATGTTAATTATTGTTAATTGTTTAAATGTGATAGTACAGTAATACTTCAACGGCAGCATAGGGGACTGGTTCAAAACGACAGAGTCAGAGTCAGACAAGGCTGTCTGCTCTCTCCCACACTATTCAACATCTTTCTGGAGAGAATCATGGCTGACGCGCTTGAAAAGCATGAAGGGACAGTCAGCATCGGAGGCAGAATAGTCATTAACTTACGTTTTGCCGACAATATTGATGGACTAGCAGGAAATGAACAAGAAATGGCTAGCTTAGTAGAGAACCTCGACAAAACTTCCGCAGCCTATGGCATGGAAATCAGTGCAGAGAAGACCAAACTGATGACCAACAACACCAAGGGCATCAGTACTGACATCAGGGTCCAAGGTACGAAGCTAGAAACAGTCCACAGCATCAAGTATTTGGGGGGAATTGTAACAGATGAAGGATCAAAGCCTGAAGTACTCTCCAGGATTGTGCAGACAACAGCAGCAAAAAACTGAAGCCCATCTGGAATGACAAGAACATCGCACTCAGTTCAAAGGTCAGACTGACGCACTCACTGGTTATCTCCATATTTCTCTACGCCTGTGAATCATGGACCATAACAGCTGACTTAGAGAAAAGGATACAAGCCACAGAGATGAGATGCTTCTGAAAAATCCTCAGCGTCTCATACAAAGACCGTGTCACCAATGAAGAAATACGGCAAAGGATTAGACAAGCCATTGGGCCTCATGAAGACCTCCTGAGCACAGTGAAAAAACGTAAACTGCAGTGGTATGGGCATGTCTCACGATCATCAGGACTTGCCAAGACAATCCTGCAAGGCACTGTATAAGGAAGAAGAAAGAGAGACAGGCAGAGAAAGAGGTGGGAAGACAACATTCGAGAGTGGACAGGCTTGACATTGAGCGACTCAATGAGAAAAATGGAAAATCGAGATGAATGGAGGAAGCTGATTGTTCGGTCTTGTGTGGTGCCCCAATGGTCTACCAGACTATGGGACTGATGATGATGATGACAGTAATAATATCAAATACTTTTATGTTTCTATTTGCTCATATGTAGAAGTTGTATAACTAGGGTCAATGGGGCACCCAACTGTTCTCATGAAAATATAATAATGCATGGTGTTTACAAGCAGTAGCACATGGCTTGTGATGTTCATGAGCAAAATCTTACAAGATGTAACAATTGTAACTCTTTTCTTGTTTTTTTTTTTCTTTTATTGCTAGATTCTGCATAGATAATTTTTGATGGTGATTTCTTTGTCTCGTTACAAATCTGACCATAAATTCTAATAATCTTTTCTGTAGCTTCTGTAGACAGATTTTCTTCAGAGATTCTTTTTCACATCATCATCCGTAATTCTGCCATAAATGTAAGGATCAAAGCTGAAAAACTGACCACACCATTAATAAATGCTTATAAATTTAACATTTTTGAACATTTAGTTTATAATTAAAAATCATTAAAGGTTTTTTAAAAACCCTTTTTAGATGTAATGTTGTAATTATTGTGTCTGAGTTATCTGATATTATCTAGAAGGGCCTGTTTATAATGGCAGAATAACTTTAGCTCAGAGAGATCATTATAGCTACATGTTTTTGTTATTTACCCTACAGTATATACTTGCTTATATGTCAAGTCCAACTGCTAACTGCTCAGACCATGATCTGCTGGTATGTTATGTGATGGCAGATCTGGACCTATGTTGTTTGCACTTGGATTTTATTTATTTATAAGTAAGTATATCTGGCAAAATGTTTTGAAGTTGCTGAAGTTTTGTTGTATGTAGAACTAAGATTCCTGTATAGGATTCAATTCTAAAAAATTCTGGTGCATTGTTTGGGTGATCTATTTATGGCCTTATTCTTTAACATGCAGTATATTCATTATAACATTCATTGGTATCAATTTTCATGGTTTTGTGAAAAGGAGATTTTAATCTTTTCATGGCAGTAGGAAAGCAGATGTTGGGCTCCTTTTGTATGTTAAAACTGGTAAATGTTGCTAAAAAAAGGGAAGACATAGAAATGCAAGAAATAAAATCCATTTGTCTTTAAGATTACTCCAGGAAAAGCTAAACTGTACATACTTGGTTTTGTGTACAGAACCTCCTTCATATACAGATTGGTGTTAATGTTTTAAACATCAGATAGATAAAATTTAAAATGAAAGAAAGGAATTTTATATTTTAGGTTCCCAACCTTTTTGATGCAGATCCCTGGAATCTGCTGGGTTATCCAAGGGGTCTGCAAATTCACAGCTTTGGAGCATAAAACTACACCTACTAAACATGTGGGAATCCACAGAAGTTTTTAAAGTTAAGAAGGGATCCTCATACACAAAAAGTTTTGGAACCACTGTTCTGGGTGATATAAACAGAGACCTTGTCATTGATTATATAAAAAGAATTGGATGGATTCTATTGCTTCTTTAGGTATGGTGCAACTAGTACTTGTACCAAATTGAGTAACATCTACCTCTAAAATGTCTTATTGGCCAGGGACCAAGGGTGGCCAAGTGGTTGAAGGTGCTTGCCTTTACAGACCACTGACATCTCAACTATGTCTGCATGAGTTTGAGTCTCAAGCTCAGCGAGCATGGGTATGTGAGAAAGCTGGCATGTCAGTAGTTTCCCCATGGGTTGGTGGTTCTTCACGGAATTTTTCCATGTTCTTCCGCCACCAGATATTCTGGCCTATTATGTGCTGAAAAATGCATTAAACCGAAAAAAAATCCAGACAACTTATTGGCCATATTTAACTAATGCACAAGAAAATGTTCTGGAAGTAAGGATTTCTAACATTGGTTCAAGTGATGACTTTGCAGTTTTTCTAACATGTAAAGTTAATAGCAAATTAAAGAATAATAATATCCATAATCCATTACTTTCAGATCTTTTTGAAACTTTGACATAACTCAATTTTGAAAAGATCCAAAACAGTTTCCATGGAATACAGTCCAGATATTGATGATGTGTTTTAGGTACAGTACTTGGATGGATCTTCTCATTGAGCAGTAAACAAACATGACTCTTTAAAAATGCACAGGATTTAAAAAAAAAAAATCTGTCACATTGGATCACCCCAGAAAATTTAGATGCAAGGAAGATCTAAAATCTGTAGTAAATCAAGCTGAATATGAAAATTAGAGGAATAATGGTTATAAAATGACAATACCTGCCATGCAGCACACTAAAAACAAGTGCTATATGAAAACAGAAATAACCCAAATGCTATTTGGAGAAATTTTAGAGAGTTTGGTGCTGGAAACTGAGAATAAAACTGAATTTTTTCCCCCTGAATCATGAGGCTACAGGATTTATATTGATAATCCAAGTGACATGTCAAGTATTTTTAAACTGACCTTTTTATTCAAATTGTTGAAAAACTTAAAAAACTTAAAATTTCTTCTGATCACCTGGAACTGAAAAGCTCCCCAGTGACCTAAAGTTTGAAATTCTGGAAATGACTCTTGAATTTGTTTTGAAGTATATTTGAAAATGGATGATTGTAAAGCCACAGAACTTGATGTGATTGTACTAAGGCTGCTAAAGGCAGCTTGTATTTGCAGTCACAGTATTAGGTCTAATAAATTTGTACAGACTTTAAAAACTGCCAAGGTAACCCCAGTGCATAAAGCAGGAACAGAAGATGATGCAAATAACTGCAGACCCATCTCTTTCCGTGTTTTCCCAAATTACTGGAAAAACGTGCATGATTATTGTATGAACTGTTCGGACACGTATAATCTTATTCCAGATTATCAGTATGGCATTTGACAAAATAACAAACTGCACTCGTATATATGGTTGATAAATGGCTATAAGCATTAGGTAAAGCAGAAATGGATGGCATTATTCTGCTTGATTTTCATGAGGCTTTTTGATCTTGTATACAGACTGCTCCGGTGGCCTAGTCCAGCTCGGATGCAGGAGGTCATGGGTTCGATCCCAGGCCGAGTCATACCAAAAACTTATAAAAATGGTACTAACAGCTGCCTCACTTGGCGCTCAGCATTAAGAGGTTAGTGTTAGGACTGGTTGGCCTGGTGTCAGGATAAGGTGACTGGGTGGGACATGATGCTGCATGTCTGCGGCATGATACCCCAGTGCTAGACATCACGGAAAAACTGTTAAAGCTGTGTTAAAAATCCAAATCACACACACACACACATCTTGTAGACAATGAAATTTGTTTACTTAACTGATAAGAGTGCAAAATTATCTCTAAATGGTTAGCTTTCTGAAAGTAAAATATTAACTGTAGAATACCACAGGGCTCTATCCTTGGATGTTTGTTATTGATTCTACATGTATTTATAAATAACTTACCCTTTAAGATAGGAAATTAAGTTTCTTCCACTGACCTCCATGCAGTTGATGCTACAATATCAGAGTCAAGTGAAACCAAAACTGAACTTAAAAATAACATGCAAGATTCTGTTAACAAACTTGAAGTATGTTGCAAGAAAAACAGTATGATTATCAGTAAAGAAAGAACAAATGCCTACTAGTTAACAACAGAACAAAAAAGAGCAAGGCTAGATAGTGACAAACTCTGTTTTATTTGACAATGTTATGACCTATCAAGATAAAATTCTTTGTGTATTTGTAGATAATAATCAAACTTGATCTAGGCACAACAAATATGTTTCTGAAAAAGGTTAATTCTTATCTTTGGCTTCTTAAGTAAATAAGAACATTCATTTCTTTCCAGTATAGGGTTATCTTTCATAAAAGTTATATTCAGCCAAATTTGGATTATTGTAATGCAATTTGGGGTTAAAGCTGTCAAAATTTTAGAAAACTTATACCGAGTACCTGGCGATCCTAATTGTTTACCTGGGAAATTGTATTGAATGTGTATAAACCTGAAGTTAAGTCCGGATTTGTTAAAAGTTCACAGTATCAGATAAATATCACTATCTTACGTCATCCATTCAAGGTCTGTGACTCCCATTCCTTGGCCTAATACTGTCATATGTGGATACTTATTTAGAGACTGAGCTTGAGCTTCATAAGTAACACTTTTATTGCAGTTTGCGAAATCTATTTAAGGTTACAATTGAACACCGGTGTCTGGCAAAATCAAATAACCACCCTCAGTTACTCTTCACTGTATCATACTCTCAGCACTCTCAGAGGATTGTCATGTGGGAAAACAAACTATATGACTAAGGTCAATTTACTGGATGATTTAGACCTGCCTGGCACTAAAAAAGTGCATGTATTTGCAGCTCAATCAAAAGGATTTGTCAAACTTGAAAATGAAGTGAGTATTGCCTTAACACTGGCAGAAAACTTGTATACAGTAAACAGGTGCCCTATGGCACATTTTATTACCTGGGTTATTATCAATGGGCAGGTACACTAGTAGCCAGATGCCCGTTGGCATCTTTATTTGGGGTAATGCCATTAATTTAAATATAGCAAACTTTTAAGATTCCAAAGAGGACATGCGATTTAATTCCAGGTCTGTGTATAGACTTTCAGGATACAATGAATTATATAAAAATTTTAGTAATATATGAAAGAGTATTCTTTAGAAAGACCACATTTATGTATAAAGTGTCCAGAAAATCCATTCCTGTCTACCTGTGCAATATCTTTCACCAAAGAGATGCTGACGATAATCCAGTTTTAGGTCTGTTTGAAATAAAAATTACAGTATATGAAGGCTGAAGAAGGAATTGTTTAATTAGAGCTTTCAATCTACTGGTCCACTAGTATTCCCAGGGAATAATGTTCCATACCAGTGGACCAGTATATTGAAAAGTCTTATTAAACAATTCCTTCTTAGGCCTTCGTGAGTCGTATATGTACAAGGCAGGCTCTGAACATTTCGTTTCATAAACAGTGTCTTAAATGGATGAAATCTTAAGACATTCTAACAGGTCTAAGTAATATAAATACCTCCTGCTTCTCATCTTTGCTAGCCAAGGTTCCTGTATGTTAACCCTATCGTCATCTTGACAGATGAAGCAAATATTTCTGTGCTTTGGGTCTGTGAATTTCATTAGGTGCTGCAGCATGCCGCTGCATTCAATCAAAATTAAGTTGTTCAAATTTTAACACTGTTCCCTACATGATCGAGACAAGGGGAGCACATAACTTGAATGGACTCATAAATAAGCAAATACACCTGTAATAGCTTCTTTCTGGTACGTAGTCATACTTTCAATGCTAAACTTACAAAGTATTCTTTTGAAGTCAGTAGCTTCAACCATTTTTGGCCGATATAAAATGCACTGATGTTACACGCTATTGGTTAGTTGTCATTAATACTAAGGGAGGCAACTCATGAAATCCAATAGATGTCACTAGGGCAAATTACAAAAATATCTGCTCTGTCTGCCAAGGTGTAGATCTGGTTGATATATCAGAACCTTGGCTAGGAAAGATGCTGCATCTCTTTGCTTATACATCTTTTTACAGATGAATTTTTCAATACAATATATTTTATTTATTGTTATATGCTCACTGATTATCGTGTATTATGAGCTTGAAACTTTGATTTTCAGAATAACTCAATTCTTTAGTGTTAAGTCAAATTGTTGTCACATTGTGCTGTATATACTGTATACAACAGAAAGCATCAAGGTAGTTTTTTAATACCTGTAACTAAATGAGTTCCCTTCTCAAAATGAAATCATTGTTATTATTCTTATTATAATTATTATTATTCATGGATTTAGAAAGGCTTCCTATTTTGTTTCCATGGAATGATTATGGGTCTTAGAGTCCTTCATGGTTTGTAGTAACCACAAAATCTTAGAAATTTTGTACGTTACAGAGAGTTGTGAATTCAGCATGGTTTTTACCATATTTGTGTACCCTAACATGAAATAGCAGTATGTTCATTAATTTTACAAGTACAAGGGTTTTCTGCAAAAATAGGAAAGTTTTTTTTGTTTTTTTACTTCAACAATGTTTATTTAATTACTGAATATAGGTGGGTATTAGCGACAAAGTTGCCTGGATTTCAGCATCTAATGACACCACTGAATAATGAATTCAGTGTGGTTTTTGCCATCTATGTATACCCTATAGAGAATAGTGAATTCAGCTTGGTTTTTACCATCTTTGCACTTTATTTACTGTCTGCTGAGTTTCCTTTTTCTTCCAGGTTTTCTATGATCTAATGCGAAATATGAAATCTGTCAAACTAGCCAAGAAGTCCATGTCTATGTCTCGTAGAAATGCAGGTTCAGTGAAAATTGAAAGAACTGTGTCAACTCAGAAGAAGCCAGCTGACAGCGAGAAATCAGGCTGTGCATGTGTTCTTTTGTAGATATATGAAACATCAGGGGCATATTAGTAGGCAGTTACCTTCATCTTGGAGTCCTTTATTAAACTAATAAAGTGAAGAAAGTTCCACTTTCAAAAATAAACTTTTTAACTAAAACAACCTCAGCTAGATGTTTATTTGCCTACTGTTTTCTAAAGAAAAATTGAGCAACTGTAGATGATTAAATTTCATCAAACTTTCAGAACCTACTTGAACTTTCAAGCTTTTTAGGTATGAGCCATAAAGAAAAGGTCTCTGTCTTCAGAACTTTTTCAATATTTCTTTAATAAAATATTTGTCGGTTAAGAACATACCTCCCAAGGTCACAGGCATACATGTTATGTTTTATTTTAAATTAATAATCATTTCAGTTTTACATGTGATTCACTGCTGCATGAATCAGTTATCAGAGAGTGGTGTGTAGCATTGATGGTGCTTCCTTGATGGAAAATAATTCATTCCATCTTTGTAGATAACATTTAAAAATTTGTATTCACACATGTACCCAGAAACCTCTCAGAGCTAAATTTCAGCAAACTGCAATCGCCTTGATATTGAAGTACTATTTTAGTCACATATTTTCTTCCTTAAAATAAAATTAATAACATAAAATTCAATTTGGTCTTACTGGCTTTTTGTCTTGAAAGATTTCACTGTTACATAAGTTGTATCAAATATATTACAACTCTTGTAATTTTTCATTCCTCAGTCCATTACGTTGGGCCGTTTAACCCCTCCATGCTTGCTTCATATTGAAATGCTGTGTTGGATTGGTATGTACCTATCATCTCACAGCCACAGCTCTAAAAGCAAGTGCTGTGTACCTATACTACATGGGGGTGGATAGTGGGTGGCAGAGACATCAGAGTAATTGGCAGTTGAAAATTCAGTGCATGAAGACCACATAAAGACAGATTTTCGATTGCTTCGGAACATTTTGCTTATATTTTAGATAATAAACATGTCAAAAGAATCTCATGTATTCATTGCATGAGATTTTAGAAAAGGTTTGTTTGCTTCTAAGCACAACTTCTGATTGCCTTTATCACCATTGTCAAAAATGTGTGTGCATTCCTAATTAATTTTAAGTAATGTAACCTACAAATTTTACATAATGATTCATGGAAAGTGGATATTACTATCTTGTTGGTCCTAAATGCAAATGTATAAATCTGAAGTCAAGTATGGTCACTACAGTGGCTGTCTTGAAAATATTTTTATCACTACTTCTCCTGAATGCAGTGTCATACTGACGCGCTGTTTTCACCGAAAGATTTCTTATGATGTCTATCTAGTTGGTCCTAAATGAATTTGGTATTGATCTGATTTCTAATATGTCACAATGGACAGCTCATAAATCTTATTATCACTACTTCTCCAGAGTGAATGGTCATTTCTGCATGGGATTTTAACTAAAAGACTTACGATAATGTTTTGTTGATCCTAGATTATTATGGTGCTGATCTGATGTCTGGTATGTGGCCATCTTGAGAATCTTGTTTTCACTACTCTTAAATAAATTGTCATTTTGACGGTGTTTTGATCAGAAGAATTCTTTTGGGGTCTGCATGGTCCTAAATTAAATTACTAACCCTCAATATGGCCACCATGGTGCCTGTCTTGAAACTATTGTTATGTCTAGTGCTTCCAAAATGTATTGCTATATCAACATGGGTTTTGGGCTTTTTATGATACCTAGTTGGTCCTGAATAAAAATGGTGCCAATTGTACATCCAATATGGCTGCACAATGGCTGTCTTGAAAATATTATTGTCATTACTCCCTCAGAATTCATGATCATTATGACATGAGGATTTCATCCAGAGAATTCTCATGATGTCTAACTGCATTAAATGACAATGGTGTAAATCTGACATCCACTATGTCCACCACTGCAGCTATTTGAAAATTTTGTTACAGCTGAGGAATATTAGAGATGGATTCAACACTCAGCAGTTGCAATGAAGAAATGGTCTTATCTTGAATTCCCAGAATTCTATTCACCCATTAGAGCAACAAACCCTTGGAGAGACTCTTGTTACCCTATATTTCAGAGAAATCACAACTATCACATTTGATGAGAGGCACAGCTTTTAGGTTTCAGAGCAGAATAAAATATATCCTATTTTTAAAAAGAATAAGTAATCCAATAAAACATGCACAATTTAATTCCAGCTGACAGCACTGCATTATCAATTACATGAAAGAATAGAAAACACATAGTATTGTATAATATGTACACTACATTGTGAAGCAGGTTCATTGTCAGTAATGGTTGTAATTAATGTAAGTATTCACATGTGTATGTAATACATGACTTTGAGCCAGCAAAGATTCTGATGCAGTATGGCCCTCTGTGTACTTGAAGAGAGATGTGGATTTATTGGTTGTCCTACAAAACCCAAAGCTTACAAGTCATTGTCAACACTCTTATCAAATTATAAATCATTGGATGATTGGAGTAAATTTTGTCTGTTTTACTTCATATCCTTGAGGCTTTTCATTTTTAAAATTGGTATTGGATACAAGCTTCTTGGGGTGTAGGCTGAAACTATAGCAGTTTTCTTAAAAGCTAAATGTGAAATGAAAGTACAATATTCCATACAATTTTGTTTCTTTATCTCTTGGCTGAAACTAATTCTTGATAATAAATATTTTTTATATATAGACAGTCTTCATTTTGTCCCTGATCTTTTGCTGCTTATTCCCTTCTCTCTTTGGTGCATTATTCATAGGGCATAGTTAGCAAAACCTTGTAATTGTGAGCCATAAAGGATAAAGTGAAGTTTAACAAAGTTTGAATTACTACATTATATTTGAACTAAACTTGCACATATAAAGTTTCTCACCTTCAAATGAAGCTTAACAATAAAAGCCAGATATGTTAACACCTACCCTTAAAAAAGTGTTTTTGTTGTAAAAGGCTTGTTTGCACTCTTTTCCTGTGAACAACAATTGGTCTTCTATTTCTGACTGCTGTTTGTAATCAGTGTCATCATAGTATAATTTGATGATCATACATGAACATTGTTGCCTGTTAGCATAAATTTCTAATACAATTTTAATGTTGGATGGACATTGGCACATTTTGAAATACATGTACACAATAGATTTGCATTCTGTTGCAGAGAGTAATCTCAGCAGCAATGGTACACTGAAAGACATGGTGTGATTTGGTAATATTAGAGGGTTGATAACAAATCTTTAAGAATCTTTCTTGATAAACAGTTATTGATGATATAAAAATATTCAACATTTATATTTTAAAAAATTGCATGAATTGGGTTTTATAGCATTATTTACATTATTTAGGTACATACGAATTGATGAATAAATTATAACCACAATGCATAATCAAAAAATTCATTTCATCATGATCTTGTGAAAGGCAAGTGCAAACATTTTTAAGGATCTCACCATTTTATCGATGAATGCCTGGGATTGCTGCATTTTCTAGACAGTAACTAATGAATGCATTTTCAAAAAATATTGATGCATTCTCGATACAAAGAACCTGATATCATAGATCACAAAAGAACACTATAACCTGGGAGATCACTTTTATGAGGTCTAATACACTTTTTATATCCTTCAGTCTCCCAGCGTCCATATGCATTAATCCAACCTCTTTTCCTTTCAGCATGAACTGACTTATAAACAAGAGATTCCATGAGCTTTGTATACATTCTGCCCATTCCTTCACTATAAAATATTATTCTATTAGCCACAGCGTACAAAATGTATCACATGTTATACAACCTGTTCCACCTTCCCATGTTAGACACGAAATTTCCTATGGATCACCAGCTAGTGTTGGTGTGTGCCCTTTGCTTATTATGGTTACTGGTACTGCTCCTCTACTGGTATAACCAGTATGTGTGTCCAGCAGTTGAGTGGTAATGAATTTGTGTTATGTTAGTTATTTTACAAGAGGTAGGCTAAGTTGACCTGAAAATTGTTTCACTTTATTTTTTATTTACTAAAAGATGGACTTAATCAACCTTTATTGTTCAAGTGGTTGTTTATAGGAAACCAAGGGGTAATGTATAAATTATATAGTTTTGATACTTGTATGCTGTCAGTAGATGAATTACATGCAGTAATCTTAGCCTTATTTTGTTTTGTTTAAATTTTGTTTTACAGATACCAACAGATTCTGTCACATGACCCATGGTAATAAAGGCTCAATCATTCTGTTGATGGTATATGTTGATTTAGGATGATGATCTCTGCTTAAATTTCCCACAACTGCTTGAGCTTTATATTGGCATACTCTGTTAGTTAACTGTCCACCCACCATAGTAATTTGACAATTAACTCATTTACCCCTGGCGCAGTTTTTACGTGGCAGGAGGTAGTAGCCTACTTCTGAGCTCTGTAGCATCAAGGTCATGTATGATACACTAAAGTGGGTGGTATTATAGAAAGGTAGACAGATTTAGCTCTACAATGATGCCAAATAATCTGGACGTTCTAGTTGCACAACAAAATACATAGGGAAAAATGTAATATTTTGGACCCGATTATTTTTTCCACCCAAAATTCACCCTTGGTCGGAATCCGATTTTATGTCCACATTTTAGACTTGGTCATTTTTAGCCCTGGTATACATGTCCATTTGACATTGTGCTGCTTCATTGTTTAGTTATTAATATTACTACCACTCAGCTAGACACATAATAAAATGTATCTTAAAGAAAGAGTCAAGTTAGATTTACTGCCAAACATATATGTATAGATTTAATAAATTAGGAGAGAGATAGAGCTTCATCTTTTACAATCTTTGTGATTGCTGAAGTGTGTGTATGGCATGAATGATACTTTTGGGACCAAAACTTGATTGAATTTTATTTATATTAAAATATATGGATACATTATTTGGGAAGCTGCACATTTCAGGTTGATCACATGAATTTATTCATGTTACAAATCTGCAGATTTAAAATGTAAAATTTCTCCAGCTGAACTAATTTGCATATGTCATCATAACTGAACATGCAAGAAACTGTTGCATATAATTCACAAAACAAATTTGCATGAATATTAATATAATAGTTCATGATATTAAGTGAGCAGTAATTGTTAATAGTATTAAAGGTATAATGAAATTAAACTTAAGAACCAAAAGCAGACTCTTAAGTATGTGCTGGCAGATCCAGGTCTGTATAGATTTGGGGAATAATGAGTGAAACAAACAACATAGCTGCTCATCTAGGGTCTATGTTGTTTGCAGTTGGATGTGACTTCACTCATATCTCACCACTGTCCGCATGAAACCAAGTCTCAACTTCGTCAGTGTGGGTAGATGAGAAATCTTACTAGTCATTTCCCATGGGTCAGTGGTTGTTTCAATATTTTCAGTCTGTAAAGTTGTAACATACAAACTGCTTAAGAAAGAGAACAAACACAAATTGAAAAATGTGACAGTATGTTTTAATCCACCATTCCGAATGTTATTTTTCTAGAGGGCAAGTTGAAGTGGGTATTGTGTGCACATCGTTGTAGTTGACGTATGGCTATATATGCCGTAATAATTTGTAAAACAGTGATGTGCTCAGATTCTGAGGTGTGTGTTTGTGTGTGTGTGTGTGTGTGTGTGTGTGTGTGTGTAGTCTGTGCAGTGTCTTACTTTTTTCTGAGTTACTGTGACCCTTCTCTTTCTCTCTCTCTCTCTCTCTCAGACAACAGAGTAAAGTTTATGCAAATTTTTAGGGGTAAATCTAACTACTTTTATTAAATTTTAGATGTGTTTCATAGATTACTTATGATATTCATTACTTAAATAAAAAAGCAGAGCAGAGTCTAACATGTGACATATATACCTGGGCTTAATACATGTATAACCAAGTTTACAGGCTTCACCTGTACTATAATATGGTGGGCAAGGTTGACTGTTGCTACCAACCTGCTGACAAAGTTGACTGACACTATCAGCCAGTAGGCAAGGTTGTCTGACAGGGTAAAGCAATATGAAGCTGGAGTCATCATTTTAAATTTAAGTATCCTGGGTGGGTTATTAAAGCCTTTATTGCCATGGGTCTAATTCTCCAACATAATAACTATGAGATGTACTTCTATGAGAGATCCCAGCTGAACTTTCCCTGTGTAGAAGATGCACAAGCTAGCCTCTATATATATATATATATATATATATATATATATATATATATATATATATATATATATATATTACACTTCCTTGTAGTTGCACCTTTCCCAGTTATTACAATGATACACATTTTTACTATTTCACTGTACTTTAGAATGAAAGAATGAATAGGTATTCACAGTAGAATCGAATCATTTGCATTGATGAAAGATTTATATTAAGCAAAACAGTTGAAAAGGCAGTAGTGCGATTTATCTCCTAAAATACCATCTTGTAGTTTAAAAGGCAATAGGGCAGTTTATCTCCAGTTTAAAATATTATTTTCCTACAGTTAACAAAAGCAAGAAAATTACAAGTAATTTTGTTAAGCAGTCATATAACTGACTCTAATCAGTTAATGGCAGTGACAAAATACTCTGTAACACTTATGCAGAAATGTTTTAACAGAGAAAAATGGTCATTCATGAGTTGAATTCATGGATTTTCTTTATCTGACTGCCCAAATATACCAAGCAAATTGACCAGAAGAAAGCTATGGTTAAATTAAAATGGTGTTGGTTATATGGCATTTTTTTGAAGACCATATGATGTCTTGAAGTTTGGGAGTTTTGGTCATTTTTTTGTCGGGGGGTAATGAACATTTTTACCTTTTGCCAACGTAGTTTTGATATAATGTTTTTAAACAGGCACATGACAGAATTAGTTCTACTTACCAACAACAAACAAAATCTTATAAGCAAAGGAAGAATTTTATGTCAGACCTACAGAAGTTTCTTTAGAATATGACTATGTTTGAACTTGCTAACTTAAAGTTCATAATAGTCTTTGATGTTCAGTAACGTGCATTATTTCCCATAGTTTATTATTATGTCTTCAACTTCCAAATAGAAAAGTTGCAAACTTCAAAGAGTATGTAATAATTAGGTATACGATTATGATAATATTCTTGTGTTTATTTCCAGTAAGACCAAAGACCAAAGAGTATGCAACAATTAGGTATACGATTATGATAATATTCTTGTGTTTATTTCCAGTAAGATCAAAGACAATATTTGTTGTCATTTTCCAGTTAACTCTTACCATATTTGCAGACTTTTTATTTTTTTCTCTTTGCAGGTCTTCTATGATTTAATGCGGGAAATTCGATCACGCAAAATGGACGCTAGTAAGCAAAACAATGGCAAGAAAATTAAGAAAAAGGACAGCAAGAGAAAAAAGTGCACAATTTTATAAGTGTCTTGTCTCTAATCTAGTATTCTTTGTGTATTAATTACATCAAGTATCTGACCACTCTGAACCTTTCATGAACTGGAAAATGTAAGGAGAATGTATGGAGTATGTGTGGAGTATATGTAGAATAAGCAAGAAATGTGGAATGAATTTAAGCTCAAAAGAGACTTCTTTATGCTTAAAACATTTTTGAGCACTGAACTCGAGATGAAGCTTAAACCCAGAAAGTCGGAGGGGATACTCGAGATACATGTACTGCACCAAAATGCTGTTTAGTTCATTGGTAAAAGAACTGTGGTTTAGACTTTTTTGAAACTCATGGTTTTACTTATATTATGGTTAAGATTATAAGATGTTACAAATTTTTGACTTTGAAGTTGAGCCATAAGTGTGTTCAAAATGTGCCCCTCCCCCTTTTCTTGGTCACTTTTGATGTACTTGTAGAGGTCAGCTTTTTCTCTGTGAATTATTTACCTGTATAAGTGTAATGATTTGAGTTGTATTCTATGGTCCCTTTTGGAATCAAAAGATTTTATGAATAGGAATAGAAAATTCGAGTCAAAACACCACATTATAACCAAAACACCACACTAGAACAACTAATTCAAAACACATTATAATGCCTTATTCAAAACACCACATTATAACACCTCATTCAAAACACCACACTAGAACACCTCATTCAAAACACCACACTCTAACACCTCATTCAAAACAACATTAACATTTAGTTCATAACACAACACAACACCTCATTAAAAAAAACAACACCTGTTTATGACACTTCATTCAAAACACCACAACATAATGCCTCATTCAAAATGCGCCACTTATGGTCAGTTGTTATTGGTGATCCCACTGGACTGCTGACTTGTTGATGGATTGTCAGAGCAGAAATGAATCTTCCTGCAATGAGCATAGCAGTTTCTGTACAACTCGGTCTTTATCATGGCAAAACCTTTTAATAAAAGTAAATCAGTTTCCTGTTATACACAAAAAATTTCACAAAATTTGGTTTGGAAATTTTTAATTAACGACTGTTTGAATTTCCATATGTTTTATAGTGGTGATCATGAAGGTGCTGGAGCAGCAGTGACAATCCAAGCTATTGGCCTTTAACCAGGCTGGAATTACATAGTACTTATAAATAGCAAGCATTAGGTATTAATTGCTGGAATTATATAGGACTTAAAACTGTCCAGCATTAGCTCTTAATCAAACTGGAATTATATAGGACTTGTAACTGACCAACATTAGCTTTAAACCAGACTGGAATTATATAGCACTTAAACAGGCCAGCATTAGCTTTAAACCAGGTTGGAATTACATAACACTTTAACTGGCCAGCATTAGCTTTTATCCAGAGTGAAATTATATAGCACTTACACCTAGCCAACATAGCAGTGGCCTGCTGGCAGTTGTTAATCGCAGTTGGTTAAAGTTTGACTTTTACAGGTGGTTGTATTCAGGCCACCCATCAATTAAACTGCAGGTGAGCAGACTGTTATGTAGTAGATGTTTCCAATCATGTCACTAAACCTCATTTAGCATGTACATGTGCACTTACCTAATTAACAATGTCCAGTGGTAGGTCTATCAGCTTGGACCTTGTGTGAGTAGTTGTATGGTGTGCATATCTACATGTGAAAATGCTATCCCAACCTGGACTAAATATTGGATGTCTGTAGTAACTTTGAGCCAAAATATTAAAATTTCTGCTTTGATTTTACTCAGATTTTAAACTTTTCTTTCTTTTAGTTGACGTAATAAGTAAAATTTTATATTTTCACTTGAATTTGGAAAGATTCTTTTTATAGTAAGTATAGGTGACTTAGAGCAAAGTTTGTAAATGTCCGTTACTCTGCCCCACTTGTCTGTCCAAGCCTATGCTGGCTGAACTAAAAAACGTCGAGAGTTCTGTCTATATAAGTTAGGTATTCATACACAATTATCAATAAATTTTTCTGAAGGGACTTAATGGTGCTTTTAAGGAATGTAAGCAAATTTTTACAAAAATTTACTTGCTAATGTATAAAGACAGATTAAGGGCCATTGGCTGATGCAATGATAGATGGTTGATGCAAAATAAAATCAATCACAGTGATATTAAATATTTGTTTGTGAATGCAATGATAGTTGGTCAATCCAAAATAATATTGAACACAAAGATATTAAATATTTTGTTTATGAAATATTTAATTTATGATTCTGTATCCTTGGATGTACTAGTTTTGTTTATATAAGGAAGATCTGGTCCAGTTATTTAGAACACGATTATAGAAATTTTATATTGTTTATTGGTTATTATTGGGCAAATTCAGTCAGTGATCTTCTGATTTTATTTGAAAATTTTATCATATCCTGTCTGGCCATTATTAGGTTAGCTCTTGTCTGATCCTAATTAAAGGAAGTTATTCAAACACCAAATCAAATGAAATGTTAAGTTGATTGTGTTTGTGTGTATTATGTCTTGTCTGTGAATTACACCAAATAGCAGTGCAGAGTGATTATAAATGTATAAGCTCAGAATATTCACTAAACATGCATGTGTGTGTGTGTGTGTGTGTGTGTTATAATGGTATTTCAAGTCCGAATTGCAAGAAACTTTTCTTTCAAGAGGTCCCATTAAGAACAAACCAGTGACAAAATTGATGAATGCATATACTTCTAGCATTGTAATAAAGATGCGATTTTCTTACTTTTCTAGTCCAGAAGAAGAAAATTCAGGGCAAATTTTTCAGTTTTTTTGAGCTTTTATTTAATGTAAAATTGAAATTAAGGGATTACACAATTTTGGAATCTTAAATTAAATTGCTCTGATCCATTATTTATCTCTGAAGGATCATTAGTGTGGTGATTTGAATTCAAGATTTATTTACAGATTAATGGAAAAGCTGTAATTAGATATTTATACTAATTGTTTATTTTATATTTATTTCATATTCTTCCTTTTCAAATACGTTGTAGAACATGGTACATTGTAGTTCAATTGGTAGAGTGTCGGACATGGAATCAAAGGGTCACAGATACTATACCTGTCAAGGCCAGCCTGTTTGTCTCCCTTGGTGTGTAATGATATTCATTTAGGGTTAAATTGAAACATGTTTAGACAGTATTTATTTAGTTCAAGGAAAACACAAAGGTTCATGTTATTCCTGTTCTGTTACATTTTCATAAGTAAATTTTCAATATGTGAAAATGTATCAGTATTGGATAATCCTGATCATCAGATGTGTAGCATGAGGGAAAGATATTTATGTCCTTAGGATTTGTAATTCAGACAATTTAATGAAGAAATTATGCTTACAAAAACAAAATGAGTCTGTAGAATATCTGTTGTTCAAGGTAATGAAACAATCTGAGAATACATATTGAGGTTAAAATGTGGATAAAAACAGTCTTCTAGTTAAAAGTTTTCATGTTTCATGTGAAGAAGAAAATTTGGCATGAATTGTGACAATTTTTCACCTGAATATTGAAGTGTGCCGGATATGATTAATCTAAAATATGATGTATGTGCAAACATAATACTAATTTTCCAGTTCATGTTTTAATGAATACCTTGAATTCACATAAACCGAACTTTTTTCAAAAAGAAAGTTAGTTTGTGTGACTGGTTTTATCTTCTTGTCAAACATAACAGAATTACGAATAAGATCTTTATGTACTATTCATATAATGTTAGATCTGAAATAGATTATTTTTAAAAGTATTCACTGGTAGTCACAGCAGCAGATTTACTATTTGATTAGAAAATATGGCAAGATTTAATGTTATAATGCAATGTCAAATTTGTAAATTTGGTGATGTGTGGATATTTGCAGATGTTTTATTTACATATGCATATTTTATTTAGGCACTGATCAGTTTTTGGGTTGGGTGGATGTTGGGTTTTTTTTGGAGGCAGAATATTTTGTTCCGTCATTGACTTAGAACAAACTTTTGCTATCTAATATGACACATAAGGATAGAATAGAAGAGTTAATAGGACATATTTTTGGCTCTACTGATCATGGACCAGAAATGTTTATGGGATGACCCTATTTTCCATTGTCCATTAGTACAAGTTAGTTATCACTTCTACACTACCTGGAGGATTGTCATGAAACTTCAAACTCGCTTTCATCCCCTGATCTGGTTGGTAAAGAATAAAAATGGTATCGATTGTCGCCTCATGAATGGATGGTCATGTGAACGTTTAGTTATCACTAAAAGACTTATTATAAGGCATTGGTCCTAAATGAAAACACTACTGATCTGACCAATGTGACCACCAAGGCAGCCATTTTGAAAATCTTATCACTGCTTCTCTTGAATGGAGAGTCATGTCAACTTGAACCTAACTGAAAATGGTGCTGATCTGACAGTATGTCTGCTGTGGCTGCAATCTTGAAAATTTTTTTGTTGCTACTCATGGGTGGAAAGTCAGATTGACATGGGATTTTCAGTAGAATTATGATATCTGGTTGGTTCAAAATTAAAATACTGCTGATCTGACCTCAAATATGGCCATCGTGGTGGCCATTGTGAAAATCTTGCTATTGCTACTCAGTAGATAGTCATATCAACATGGGTTTATTACCAAAGAAAACTGTGATGCTAGTCTGAAATAAGAATGGTGCTAATCCTACATCTGATATGGCTGCTAAATTGGCTAATTTGTAATCTTGTAATTGCTCCAAAAATATCAGAGATGATTTCTGTGCGAGCAGTTATTTCCTGGAAATTCTTATGGCCGTATAATGTCATTCCCTTCAACACAATGTGGGGCAGAATATTTGTTTGTTCAGAGAAGTTCCAGACCATCCCTTCATCCACCCCATGTAAAGATTAACTGGAATCATGAATGTCATTATTTTTTATTTTTTTGGATTATACAGTAATAATTTAATCAAATGTAGTTTGTTCATTTTATCAGGGAAAAAATCCTTTGTGGTGCCAAACAACGTTAGTAGTAAGGTCATATAGTGTTAACCACATTCATCTATCCCTGTGTCCACCCCTCAATTAAGGTCAGTTTCAGGCACTGCGGTGGGATATATATGTTGCATGAACACTTTTTGTTTTGTGAGCCAGTAGTTAACTGTGTAGGATCATTGAAATGTGCTACAATTTGTCCATGTTTGAACTTCATGCAGCAACATCTATATGGAAACCAAAATTCAGATAAAATGGAACTTGATAGGGGAGAAATAGTGAAAAATAAAAGTATCTGTGGTTTTATTACTGTTGTCAAGAACATGATTATGTCTATGGTTTTGTAATACATTGTAAAGAATTTTACTTTAAAGTAATGTTTGAATATGCATGTGAAAATGGGTGTGTGTTTTAAATGTGTTTAACTGTGTGTTTATGTGCATACATATGTGTTGGTATGTCCATTTTGAAGTGGAAGCACGTAATTAACATGTACAGTCAGTGTGCAGTTAAAATGTTGGTTTTCTAATGCATCAAAACTCAGCACATATATTAAATGTACTCTTGTGATGATAAGAGGAAATAGTTAACTTGATTGTTTGGTTACTGTCCTTCTCAGAAAAATGCTATTTTGTTACTAAAATAATTAAAAACACACATTAATGTTTGGCATATACATTTTATAATTTTTTCTGAAAACAAATTCACTTTCTGTAAAGTTAAAAAATATGTTTTTGTGTGCAAAAATTTGGAAAATGCTGTGGTAGGTTTTTTTTAGTGCATGTACATTGGAGGATTTCAACTAAGAATCTTTCATTTTACATCCTCCTCTTACCATCTTTTGACTTATTCAAAGCTACATATTCAAGATTAATATAATTCTGTGCAAGAATAGTGTGCTAACACTCGTATTTGATGCGCGATCTTGTTATATCTTGTAAGGTGCCCCAAGTGGCTGAGTGATCTAACATGCTCCCTTGTCATCTGGGGTCTTGGGATGAGCCTATGTGGATATGTGAAAAATCTTGCCAGTAGCTTCCTGTGAAGTGGGTTTTTCCCGTGTTCTTCCTTCATTAGTTATATTAGTCACCATGAATTGCCTATTGTGTGCTGAAAAACTTTTTTAAAAGTACAGCTACAAACAACACATCTTGCAACTTTATAAGAAAGCAAAGAGCGAGGCCAGTCGAAGGGAGACCACTTATTTAATCTCTGTACGTTCTTGTTTGAGTTACCTCCATTGATGTGCCTTTCTTGTCGCTTAATGCTTGTCTTGTCAAGTCCCAAACATTTCAGAATAATGTCGAGCAAAAGTTACAGAATGTGTCATGAAGTTCTTATTTTAATATTATATTCATCTTGAATTATTCTCCTAGCGTTTTACATCTATTTTATTTCTCACTTATTACTTACATGTAAATCTTTTTCTCTGTAAAATATAGTTGTACCTAGCCTTGACACTGCTGTGTCCTACTCTCTCCAGTGATTTATCCGCAGATATACAATTATTATATAATATTTCATCTGATAATTTTTGTTTCCTTTTTGTTTTCATTCCAAAATGTCACCAAAATGTTTGATACTTTTTGTCTATTTTTCAGGCTGTTGGATATGAAACTTATTTTAAGTCAAATATTCTAGCATCTTCGTTTTTGATACATGTAGCATTTCAGTTTTAAGAAACCGGAGTAGGTTTTAATTTTATGGTTTTTAGGATAAACAGCAAATAG
Organism: Megalonaias nervosa; assembly: GCA_016617855.1. Lineage (NCBI taxonomy): Eukaryota > Metazoa > Mollusca > Bivalvia > Unionida > Unionidae > Megalonaias > Megalonaias nervosa. Next base: position 996 of record JAECUM010004324.1, on the reverse strand, counting down.
TTTGTACGGGTTTTTTTGCCTCAGAACAAAAAAAAAACCTTCTGTGTGCTATCACTGGAGATGCACATTCAGCGTAATCACTTAATATTCTAATTGTGGAACTCGCTTTGGGGAAAGCTTGACAGTACAATCACTTTAGCGTCTGTGTACGTGTCCGTATATCCATCAATACGTATGTCCGCCCATAACCTTGATTAACCTCAGTGTTCCAAGTTTTTTCTCTGACTTTATTCAGTACCATTTTATTGCACCCTCGAAAATATAGGTCATAGGCGGGCTCGACGTATAGGCCAAGCTTTCTCTAGTATCGTAGCCACCATATTCGTAATTTTAAAGTACAAGTTTTATTTGTAATTATTATCACCGTGTAAGTATTTAATTTCTGTATTACGTATGACCTAGATATTTTTATCACATTAAAATTAATTATCTAGACAAGCTAAAATTCTGTTTCTTTTGCCCTTATATTATATGATATTTCCATTCAAGACAATCGCCATATAGAAGAAAGCCAAAAATTAATTAAACCTGTATAAGCAGACAATTTACTATAGGTACGGGGGTGGGGGCATATGGCATTGCCCTATATCTGTCGTTAAAACCACTGGACCGATTTTTTAAAATCCAAAATGTGGCTGAGAGCATCATGGCATAGTGATATTTAAATTTATAGAAACTATGCCCATCCGCCATCAGATTTTACCATCGCTACTAAAGACTGAGCAACCTTTACACCGTTTCTCCAAAATCATCTGAATGGAATGTGATAAAACTTGATGGAAATACTCAGTAATGATAATCTTTCAAAGTGATGATAATGATAACCTTTCAGAGTGAAAGAAATTATTGGGAAATAATATTATGTACCTTTACCAGATTTATTAAAAAAAGTTCTTAAAAACTGCACAACAGAATTTTACGAAATGTGATAAAAAGTTTGCGGACATGGAGGACTTCGGAAAAACTGTGTGTGTGTGTGTGTGTGTGTGTGTGTGT